>JAMKQA010034366.1:0-26886 GCA_024699735.1 Posidonia australis | reverse complement strand
AATAACAAACACAACTCTGCATATAATCACATGAGTTATAACTTATAAAATAACAAACAAAATTTTACACATGAATTATTAATAACATAACATAACATAATATTTTTTTAACATAACATAACTTAATAACATAACATAAGTTAATAACTATTATTAAAACCTATTTTACAAGAAAGGACAAAAAAAAAACAGAATGCTATATATTAAAAAAAAATAAAACTTAATAACAATAATATTCACATGCCATATCTTAAACAAAATGCCATATATTAAAAAAAACTAAAACTTAATAATAATAATAATCACATGCCATATATTAAATAGAATGTCATATAACCTATTTTATCAAGTTTAATAATAATATTCACATGATACTGAACAATATCTTAAACTTGGGTCTTCACATGCCATATATCTCATAAGGAGAGATGTGCGCATGCGCCTTCTCCATCTTCACATGTCATATATTAAAAAAAAAAAACAGGGGACGGTAAAGACGAGTGGATCGAAAAAAAAAACAAGTGGAGGAACTGGATACCTGGTGGCGGCAGATCAAGCGAGATCGACGGAGGTTGGAGACTTGGAGTAGACGACACAAATTGATGGGGCAGACGGCGTTGGACAGTGAAGGTGGATGATGCTGGACGGTGAAGGCGGACTATAAGAGAAGCTTGACGGCGAAGGCGGACTACAAGAGAAGCTTGACGGCGAAGGCGGACAAGGCAGGCGAGGGTGGATGGCACTGAAGTCGGCTGGACAACTGCTGGAGAGGAGATGGGAGAACCAGAGAAGGCGATGAGATGTTTTTAAAGTCATGTCGTTCGTGTCGGCTTGTGGCTAAGGTGTATCGGTCGACACGTGAAATTGGACGGTAGAAAAAACCAAACTTCCACCGACATACAGCGATGCTACGACATGGATCGAAATATCGTTCGACAAGAAGTAAGTCGTGACATATCCTAATATATCGTTTCCCTCTCTTCAGCCAGCGATACGTGTTGGCGATATTTCGCCGACACACACTGACATTTGTTTCTATGCATGTGAGAAAGAAATTAACAGGAATAATATGACATAATTTAAGGTCCAAGATCAAGTAATAATAGAGTCTAAAAAAGATTTAATACCGGAGTTCTTATACAGATGTCTCATGCAAATGGCATTATACAACTAATGGCAGGATCTAAGCCAGCTACTCTGTCACTGTAAATTGTCAAATTCTCTGGCTCTCCAATGGCAGGATCTAAGCCTCCTTTAGGCTCTCAAGAAACCCAGCCCAACTATTTCCACTTTCTATCATTGCAACAGCATATGCTAAAGGGAACAAATCTGGATTTCCATCAATACCTGTGGCACCTAGAAGCACGCCCTTGTGCATACCCTCAAGGTGACATGTGTCTAATCCAGCAACTTTTCTGCATCCCCTTAGGAACCCCTCTTTTGAAGCTTTGAAACAAAAGAAAAACCAGCTGAAACAATTATATTCATCCTAATCATAGCACACAGTACTACCAGGATTCCTCTTAAGAAGCTCTGCCTTCAAGTTAGGAATTCTACCATAATACTCATATATTCCCATATATCCTCTCCTCAGCCTTTGCTTTACCCCACTAGACCCTTAGGTAAGGAAGATACAACCCATACTTCGTGACCAAATTATCCTTCAAAACTAATGAAGATACATCAGGATTGGACTCCACATCTTCAAGGACTTCACAAGCAATCCATGAAGGAGTGGTCATTCTTCCATTGCTTTTTCCTTTACACAGCAAGTATGCTTAGGAATCAAAGTTATGATTTGAACTGTGTGTTTGACCTGCAAAACAGAGGCATGCAACCTCCAGGGACAGTCATTGTGATTCCCATATCTTACTGTAATCCTAGTCTTGTCATTTTTTATGTAGTTCACATCAAACCAAGCTTTGATGCAATGTTTTCTAAGGGACTACCTAAACTCATACTGTCATACACGTCTATGAACATAACTCCCTTTTCTTAGGATCCCCAACATCAACATATATGACATTCCAAACCATACTTACCATGGTGCCAAGGTGCCATGGCGATGAGCCTAGGCGCCTTGGGTGCCTAGGCAGTAATAAAAAAAATAATTTTTACTGTTTTTCGGATTTTTTTAAATATTTTTATAATGATATTCAGAATTCATAATGCATTAATAAATTATTATATCAATTTTTAAAATTAACAATAACAAGCTAACTATAAATAAAATCATAATTGTCTTCCAAATTAATAACAATCTCAACAAAAACAATAAGTTAATAACAAATAACAATAACTAAATCAATAACAATAACAATAACAATCTTAACAATAATAAGTCAAATAGTCAATAATAAATAACAATAACTAAGAAAAATTATATAATAGTTATCAAAAGTCAATGTTTGATAATGAAAAACTAAATAATTGTCATTACATGCTAATTTAGCACAACGCGTTTGGGTGCCTTAACCTTTAATGGCACCTTGGCACCATGGTGCCGTCTAGGCAGGCGCCACACTAACAGTGTTCCAAAGATAATCTTCCACTTTTGCATCATCTTTTTCCAACTCATCCACCACATCTCCTACCTCATCGTCGTTAAGGTCTTCATCTACCACAATAGCAGGCACAAACTCAACATCCGAGGCACTATCTTCCTCCGATTCTTAGAGACTATGGCAGCTTTCTCTCAGAATGACAGTAGTCACTATCATTTTGAGACTCTACCTCACAATCATCTCTCTCATTTTCAAACATACGATGAGGTTCACAGTCACTGTGGTAGGGACTACATTTCTTGTCTTTCTTATTTTGCTTTCTTTGTTTATTTATGAGAGAAATATCTTGGATTGTGCTTACAGTGAATCACCAACGTTCACTAAAGCCACAAACAGTTTGATGACATTCTTAAAAGGTTTGTTAGCCTCAAAACATTTCCATTAACTCCACATCTGAGGTAACAAATACATATTACTGAGGTTTTGAATCTTGAATTGCCCAAGCAATAATTAAACTTTCATTAATCCCCCATGAAATAAAAGCTGCCATATCCTCAGTGAAACCTCTAAAACAACATAAATCTGAATCTGCTTTGACAGTAGCCTGTTTTCCAAAGAAATATTTCTTTCTATTAGTTGGTGTAGATACTCCAAAATAACCCCCATAGTTGATAATAATAGTGAAATGGGTAGAATCTTCTATATTTTAAGTCCCAACAGAAAACAAAATCATTGAACCCTAAAATGATTAACAGGATATTAAAGCTTTGAGATGTGTTAGATTATTATATTAGTAGGTAAATGGATATCCATATACCTTGTATCATTATTAGGTCCATATATATATGTGTAATCTTCTCCTCTAGAAAGAGATTACTTTTTGTTTCTCATTCAACATGGTATCAAGAGCCAAGGTTCTCTAAACTCTAGTCGCCACCCACTACCACCCACCTAAACCCTAGCCGTCGGCAACCTCTTCCATGCATCAACGCCTACACCCAGCACCTCCTCCTCAGCCCCGTGGGGCTTCCTACATCTTCTGGCCCCCTTCCCCCTGTTTCTCCGCCACACGCCGCCACTTGCTGTTGGCCTGCTAGCAGCCGCTGCCGACGTTGTCCGCCTTTCTCCTCCTTTGGGCCACTGTTGATGCCCTTCATCGATTCTTCTTTACTGTCCTATACATGATCTAGAGGCGTTTCTGCCTTAGTAACTGTGTACTGGCCCTGTTTCATTTTTTTTAATCTCTCTAACCACGGAACTGGGACTCTACTGCTCATTTGCTGCCATGGCACCCTTATTTACTGTCAGGTCTATGTGTTACTTGTTAGATCAGACCTGTCTTCTCCGAATTCTTGGTTTCTCTACTGCTGTTCAGCCATTCTGATCCTATGCTATGCTTTGTAAATGGCACATCTATGAAGTTAACTAGAAAGAATTACATTCTGTGGGCAAAATCCCTCCAAGTTATTCTTGGTGCTCACAAAACGATCAACCATGTCACATAAGCTCTTCCTGCCATCAAAGACCCTTAGTATGATGATTGATTTGTAGATGACTTCGTAGTGATTTCATGGCTTGTGAATAATATGGAAGAACAAGTTACTCATGGTGTAATGATGTTAACTCTTGCTAAGAAAATCTAGGCTTCTCTCAGGAGAACATATGGATATGAGAAGAATGTCTCAAGGATTACAGAACTCTATGAATTGATCTTCACCTTACATAAGGGTGATCAGTATACTCAAAGAGTTACATGCTACTCTTTTATCTTTGTCAGACGAGCTTGATATATATATATATATATATATATATATATAAAGCTTGATATATATCAATCGTTAGTTGCAGACATTGAGGGTTGTGAGAGTACCGTGAGGAGTTAGTTGTGGCTAGATTCCTTTCAAGACAAACATTACCTCTTAGATATGTGGTCACATGCTTGGAGGTATGTTGTTCTTGCATTGGACGTTGCCTTCTCCAAAGTTTTGAAGATTACTACTGATGAGTTATCATCTCATACAAATCAAACTATCATAGTGATCACTAATCGTGGACGTGGACTTGGCCAAGGCTGTACTTCAAGGGGAGGAGGCACTTCTGCAGTCAGTCAAGGGAACAAATGTTGTAGGCACTGTGGTCGCTCCAACCACGTGTCAAATTAATGCTAGACGAAGTTTGGCAAACTTGAGTGGGCACAACAGGCGTTAATTGATACCTACACTAGTGATACAACCACACTAGAGTTGATTATTATTCCTCCATAGAAGTATGAGCACTACCTTTAGTTTCGAACATCTTAGACTTCTACTGTTACTACCTCTCACATCTCTACTGTAGGTACTAGTACATATCTAGTCTCCAAGGACAGTTCGTGGATTATAAATTTTGAAGTCACCACATACATGACAGGTAATCATGATTTCTTTTCTAGATCATCACAATTATCTGACATTAGTTCTATGTTTATTGTTAATGGAGGTCAATGTTTAATGATTAGGGTTGGTTTTGTTCAAGCTTCCTTCCATTTGCCATAGAATAAAGTTTTTTATGTTTTTGATTTTCCTATTAATCTATTGTCTATTAGTGTCATTACAAAAATCCTATTCTATTTTGTGACCTTTCCATATCATCGTGTTTTTCAGGCCTTGTAGACATGAAAGAGGATTAGTTTGAGCCATGAAGTTAGAAAAGGTTTTTATCTGTTGGTTCAGGACAAGATTCCAAAAGAGCTCCTTTATTTTGTATCAAAGGTTGAGTCTGTCGTTTTTGTGGTATTATCGTCTTAGTCATCCATGTCTTAGTAAGTTATAACAAACTCTGCCATGGATAAACATTAAGTCTTTTACTTATGAACCTTGTGAATTAGATAAACATCATTATGCTACTTTTCGTCGTTTATCTACTTTTGATAGTGAGAGTTGAGCTGACTCATTCTGATATCTTGGGACCAACTCGAATATTGTCTATATTGGGTCTTCACTACTACATTGTCTTTTTGGATGATTACTTTAGAGTTTTACGATTTAATTACTTAGAGATAGATCTTATGTATCTTGGGACCAACTCGAATAATTAATTAGTTTTCTACTACCATTTATTTCTTTTACATAGATAATGCTTTGGAGTATTATGAAATTTCTGAGTTTTGTACTTCTCGTGGTATTTTACATCAGAAGCTCTTTTGTGTGCCACCAATCCTACTTCGGTTTGTGTGCCACCTCTTATTGTCAGTTGTATTGAGTCTCGACCCTTCCAGGTTTATCGTCATCACTAACAGGGAAATCCGACCACTTCAACTTAGGTTGATACTTCTTCAGCTTTTGCAGGTCAACTTCCTTTTGACCTCTATCTTGTCATTGCCCTACACTATGGTAAGTGCCATTCTACCTCACATCTCATTTCAAATTATCTCTTATGATCATCTTACACTAGTTTTCCATCTGTTTGTCTTATCCATTTCTATTGAAATTGTACTCAGAAACTATTCAAAGACTTCATAGATACTGCACTAGAAAGTTACCATAGATGATAATATACAGGCATTGCAAACACGAGATACCTAGGAACTTGTCAATCACTCACCTAACTTAGCAGTTGTTATTTGTCATTAGGGGGGGGTTTGTGCACCCAGAAAGTAAAGGAAATGATTTGACAAGAATTTCATTTCCTGTTGATCATACAAAATAAGGGTGTTTGTTCACTTAACTAGAAATGATTTCAAAGGGAACTCGATTCCTTTACTTTCTAGAGTATATAAATTACAATTCCTTTCATTTCCTACCCTATTCGATGGAATTTCGACGGAATCTCCCCGAGTCGCCCTCCTCCTTCGCCTCCTCCTTTCACTGCCCTGTCCTCCCTAAGTCCCCCTTCCTCCTCCCATCGTCGCCACCTGCCTCCACTTCACTCCCGCCATCCCCACCATGCCCACCACCACCACGTCCGCCTCCTCCGTCTCCGACTACGAGAAGCTCTTCGTCCTCGGCCATGGCAATGGTGGCACAGTCTACAAGGTCCGCCATCGCCAAACCCCCTCGACAACCTTCGCCATCAAGTTCCTCCACCCCTTCAACCAATTCGACCCTATAATCTGCCACCAGGTCACGTGTGAGATCATAGTCTACCGTTGGGCCTCAGACTCCTCCCACGTCCTCTGTTGCCACTCTGTCCTTGCCAACCACCACTCCCTAGCCTTCCTCCTCGAGTACATGGACGTCGAAACTCTTGAATCACTCCTCCACTGCCACAACACAATCCCCTCCACCGCGCTACCCTCCATCAAGATCTCGGACTTCGGGGTCTCGAGGGTCACGGCGAGGTCACTTGAGCACTGCCACTTGTTTGTCGAGACCTGCGCCTACATGAGCCTGGAGCGGTTCGATCCAAACACCTATGACCACAACTACGACGGCTACGCGGCCGACGTCTAGAGCCTGGGGTTGACGGTGATGGAAATCATTTTCCTTTGCTTTCCTGAGCATGCACAAATAACAAGAAATTTAGTTAACAGGAAATCAATTTCCTTTACTTTCCAATTCGAAGTAATTCCTGTTGATTCTGAAATTCCAATTCTTAACAATTTCTGTCAAATTTTGTGCACAAATAGGCCCTAAGTGTTTGTTATCAAACACAAATCAGATAGCTCTATTGACATATATAAGGTCTGTCGGTAGCTAGAGGATTCACACAATATATGGTAATGATTATGTAGAGACTTTTTCACTTATTATTTGTTTGAATTTCAATTGTGTTTTACTATTAGTTTCTTTCAATCAAGATTGGGAGATACATTAGCTCATGAAGAATATTTTTCTATATAGTAGTCTGTCTAAGCAGGCTTTGATGGAGCAACTCCTAGATATATTGTTTTGGGACAGAATATAGTGTGTCGTTTGAAGAAACCTATGTATGGTCTTAAACAGAGCCTTAAAGTTTGGTTTTTGGTTTGAGAAATTCAGTCAGATTATTATTAGCATAGATTTTAGACATTGTGTTGATTACTTTATCTTATAAGGAAAACAAAGGATGGACGTGTGATATTGGTTGTTTATGTTGATGATATTCAGTTTATAGGTCGTGACACCGTGGGTATTGTAAAGATGAAGATATATCTGAGAAGTCACTTTATTACGAAAGATATGGGGCAATCAAGATACTTCTTATGGATTAAGTTTGTCAATCAAAATAAATTGGTGCTATGACAGAGAAAGTATGCACTTAATCTAGGCTTTTTGAGGTGTAAGCCATAATCTACATCAATTGTCTCAAATCCAGATTTTTGGGATTTTTTTTTTGAGCTTTTGGAGGATTTAGGCAAATATAGGAGATTGTGTGACAAACTCATTTACTTGACTGTGATTAAATCAGACATAGCATATATAGTAGGTCTATTGAGTCAGTTTATGTATGAACCTGGAGTAGTTCACTGGATAGAGCCTTTCATGTGCTTTCTTACATCAAAAGAGCTCTATGGAAAGGACTATTGTATGGGAACCATGGACATTTGAATGTTTAGGTTTTCTCTTATTCTAGCTATGCAAGAGATAAAGATGATGGGAAATCTACTTCTGATTATTGTACATTTGTTGGAGGTAATTTGATCACTTGACGCAACAAGAAATAGAATGTAGTTTCTCGTTCTAATGCAAAGGTAGAGTACAAGTCTATGGTTCAAACTAAGGGTGTACATGGATCGAGTTGGATCGGGTTAAGAGTGAACCCACAACCCAACCTATATTGTTCGGGTTGGATAATATTAGACCCATATCCAACCCATACCTAATCCAGATCCAACCTAATCCAACCCACAAATTTCGAGTTGGGTCGGGTCAGTTGTCGGATTTTATAGAATTTAAATTCTTCACACAAAAAAAGATATAGAATATAGATTTTCAATTAAAAGACCATTTTAATTCATGTATACATAATTTTCAAAAATTACATAATATTCACAAGAATAATAACCACTCCACAAGATTGGAAGAAACTATTTATACTTTAATTTTCACCAACAACAATAACCACAACTCCATAAGATTGGAAGAAACTATTTATAGTTTAATTTTCACCAACAACAATAACATCAATTACATGATAAAGCAAGGACATGGTAACTTCTTCATATGATATAACTAAAAATGATTGATATATACTTTGATTCTTGTTTTGTCTTATTTGATTCTTATATTCCTCCATTTATCTTTAAGGTCTATTGGCTGGTGTATCTTGTGGAAGACAAGCTGACCATATTCAGAATATTTTCACACTTCCTCCTGCATAGGTAGAGAAATCCCATTAGTCAAATCCAATTAGTCATATTAAAAAGATGTATGCTTTACTAGTAGCATATACATTACAATCAGAAAAGAAAGTATGTCATGTTAACTCAAAGGAATCTTTTCCCAGAAGTTTCAAATATAAAAGAAAGTATATGGTACCAACAGTGGGATATACAAAGTGAGGTAACAAAATTTCATAGTTTGCAAGCATATTATCAATGAAAAGAAGGATAAAACATTACCAAATGAGAAAATATAGTGAACATGTCAATGCAAAAACAAAGTAAATATACCTGCAAGCAAGCCAGAGTTTCTCCAAAAAATAATGTATTTCCATTTGAAAGCAAACAAATTCTATCAAAGAGGCCAAAAACAAAGTAAATATACCTACAAACAAGCCAGAGTTTCTCCAAAAAATAATGTATTTCTATTTGAAAGCAAACAAATTCTATCAAAGAGGCCAAAAACTTCAGTGCTGCTCTGATACATGGTGAAAATGATAGTGTAGCCTGTGCTTGCATGTTTCTTTAAGGTAACCATCACGAGAATTGCTGAGACACTGAAAGACATAGATTATGACATACACCAATAAGTAACCAACTTGTAGATTACAATATGATGCCAATACCAATAAATATTAAGTAACCAACCTATTTATTAAGTAACCACAACTCCACAAGATTGGAAGAAACTATTTATACTTTAATTTCGACCACAATATTTCTAAATTAAGAACCACCTGTAGATCTAAAAGCACTTAGCCCTCGAGCCTTGTTGGTGGTTAAAAACAATCCCTCAATCTCAATTGAATCACCCAACATGAAAAGGCATCACAATTCACGGAGAAAAAACAAGCATCATCAAAATAGACGAAAAAAACAAGCATAATGAATTATCCTAAGAAAAACTGAGCATCATGGGAATTGAAGACAAAACAGGCATCATAAATTGTCCTAAGGAAAACAAGCAATCATGAATATAGAAGAAGAAACAAACATCATGAATAATCCTAAGAAAAAACGAGCATCATGAAAGCATAAGAAAAAACAAGCGTCATGAAAATGAAACCATCTCAGATTCTCAGCAATGCTCAGGTCTGTGTTGAGCACAAAATCAGAAGAAAATGAAACCAGAAGAAACAAGGAGAGAGCTGACTTACCGATTCCCTTCGACCTGGAGGCGTGGAGCGGTGTCGTCGTGCTGTCGTGGGACAGAGGTGAAGGCAACTTGGCGTGGAGGGCTTGGATGCGTGGATTGGTGTCGCCGTGCCGTCGTGGGACAGGGGTGAAGGCGACTTGGCATGGAGGGCTTGGATGCGTGGATCGGTGCCGCTGTGTCGTCGTGGGACAGGGGTGACGGTGACTTGGCGTGGAGGGCTTGGATGCGTAGATCGGTGCCGTCGTGGGACAGAGGTGAAGGCGGAGGGCAGAAGGAGGAAGGTAGAAAACTCAAAGGGGGACGGTCGCCCACAGTGGGTAGCGGTAGTGCCGCAGTAGTGCTCAGGGTTCGGTCGGGTGCGGGGATTTTGTGAGATGAGAAAATAAAGTTATATACTTGGGCGATTAAGGTTGGAGTGTTGGCCTGGAGGGTTCAAATCGGGTATATAGTATTACTATTACAGACTTACAGTATATATATGACGTATAAAAAAATTATCTATATAAAATGTTGATATAAATATAAATAATTAATATTATATATATATATATATTTCTCAGGTTCGGGTTGGGTCGGGTAACCCATGACTGAAATCCATACCTAATCCAGAAAGTTCGGATTTGGAATTTTCTAATCCATATCCAACCCATGATAAAAAAAACCCGACCCAACCCCCCAACCCATATGGGTCGGGTTGATTCGGTTTTCGGGTCAACCCAGACCCATGTACACCCTTAGTTCAAACTGCTTGTGAAATAGTGTAACTATAGTCATTATTGAGCGAATTAAATTTCCTATCTAAATTCCCTTGTCTATGTATTATGATAATCAAGTAGCAATTTTTATTGCAAATAATCTTGTATTCCACGAGCACACAAAGTACATTGAAATTAACTATCACTCCATTAGAAAGTTGATTGTGAGAGGAATCATATCCATTCCTTATGTTTCCTCTGTAGGAAAACTTGTAGATATCTTTATTAAAGGATTAGGAGTTAATGTATTAGAGTCTTTATGTAACAAGTTGGACATGATGGATTTATATGTTTTAACTTGAAGGGGAGTGTTAGATTATTATATTAATAGGTAAATGGATGTCTATATATCTTATATCATTAGTGGGTTTATATATATATGTAATCTTCTTCTTTAACAAGATGACAAAAAATAGGAGAAAACGAGATTTAGCACTTGATCTTCGTATTCATACCTTGTTAGTGAGCTTCGTGAACCTCCACACTAGAGCCTATGATCGAAGACTGTGATGATGATGGTAGAGGAGAGCTCTGATGACTACAACATATTTTCTTGAAGCCATCGTTTATAAACAACAAATACCTTCATATTTTCTTTTGTTTATAAACACCAACATTTATTTTGTAAATCAACAATGATAATTAAAATTTTTAATTTATGAAATTTGTCTCAAAAAGGGATCTTAAATAGCATGAAGAAATTGGGGATGTTTGACTTATTAGATACAGAATGATATGCTCAACAATGCCAACCTGGTTCAAGCCTTGGTTGAGTAACCTCTTTTAAAAGAGAAACAGCTATTCATAGGATCAGTCCTCTCATCCGACCAACTTCGTCGCATCAGACGAACTTGATGTTTGTCCTGCCAACTAACTTGATAAAGAAGGATCTCAAAATGTCCTGATGACAAAACCCATACAAAAGGATTTTATGCAGTTTAGGTTACACATCACACAACCAATTTGAGCAATAACTCAACAAACTGTGTTAGGTTTTTCCTGCTTAAATTCAATTGTGGAGGAAAATCCTCCTCCAATCAGCGATTGACAAGTGAAAACTTTCATATTGAAGGCCTTCTTTCCCTCATATAAAAAGTGGTCGTTTTCATGACGCCTTCACTGAGGATAACCTAGTGGGTGTTGCTCCTGGGTTTGATTCTGTTCCTAGTGGGTCTTCTAATGGGGTTTCATTCAGAGATTCTCACACAATTAAGTAGCATAATTAAATTAGGGTTTAGTAGCTTTTAAGTTGCTCTAGATGGCCAAAAGAAAAATATCTTCTCAGAGATTTTCAACACTTTTATTTGGTCGTATGGAAAATTTCAATAAAATAAATGAATATGAATTTCTTCCCAATATATTGTTTGTCTAATTTAATTTTCAAAATTAAAATTTATAAAATATAAGCTCCAAATAAGAAACTTTGAAAGTCAAAAGTAGAATGCAAATTAAGATGAGAGATAAATAAGGTAAATCTGGCTTGATAAACATATACACCAATTCAAGGCCAAATCTTAATTGTAATATTAAGATTAATTTCATCTTAGATGTGCATTGATTTCACACAGACTCAAGTAAAACACATTGAGATCAGCAAAGCGTGTTGACATCATGTGATTTAAACCAAACATCGCAATCAGGTTATTTAAACCAAACATTGCGAGTGACATAGATCAAAATATAGCGAGAAAATTGTTTGTCAAATTATGGAGTTGTACAGTTATATTATTCTAAAATCCAAACTATTGGAGTGAGGAATAATGGCTCACAAAAACCCTCGTCGCCGCCACCCTTCTCGCGGCCACCCCTCTCTCTCTGGCAATTCGCCTCGTCGCCATGACTCTCGATCTGACAAGCTCATGCAGCGGGCCACCAAGTTTAACTGGGGAGCCTTCAAAGTGCGATTGCTGGAGGACGATGACCTTCCGGAGGTGTCGATCTGGAGTGATCGACGACGTCGAGCAAGATTTGGACCCCTGTCGCCCTCCCTTCCCCCCTGACAGGTACGCAGCCCTGGGAAGTTCCATACTTCCCCCCCATCTGACTCGGGGCGTCGGTCAGGCCCCCGGTCTAATCAGGCCCTCTTGAGATTCAGATCTCAGAATCCTTGGAGACTTCCAACCCCTGTGGGGCGATCTGAGATCTTTCAACTCAGTTCAGTTAGTCTGAATGCTGTATTTATTGATAGTTCTTTCTGTTGCTCTCCTCAAATGAGTAATATTGATGTCATTATTGACAGTTTCATATGTGTTAAAGAGATTTTCCCTTTTTGGTTCAATAAGCTTGTTTGTTGCCATCTCAGTGAGGATCTGAGATCTTGCTATGCTACTAGAGAGTTTGTTCATCTTTCGGTAACTTTTTATGTAACCCCTTTGCTTCCTCTCCGGTAATGGAAACAGACTAGCACTGCCACCGCTCTGGTTCCGACACGGACATCGGTCTCGAGTTTCTCATGTCATGATTTGAATATTAGCAGTGATTTAAAAGTTGGTTCTGATTTGTTTTTTTCCATCTTTGATCCGGTGTTGTCTATTACCGCACCGACTGACACGATATTGTCGGTGGACTTTCGTCGGGAAAACTACGACTCCGTTAGTCTCTGGGAGACGAAGGGTTGACATCCTTCTCAAAGTTCTGACACTTCCTCAATTAATCTTTCTACCGTCTCGAGCTCCGTGTGGGACTTCTCTCTGTACCGACCCTTAATATTTATTACGAAGCAGAAAGGTTTTTCCTCTTATTCTTCTTATTGTCAGGGTAATCATCTTGGTAACCGTCATTACAGTAATGACTTGATGTTATCTCCCTTTAATCCTCCCTTTAGTGATCTCACGTGACAGTTTAACCCTTGGAGTACTTCTGATGAGTTGACTGACACAACCGCTTCTCTGACAAAAGTTGTCAGGCCTTCTCCGACAACGGTTGCTCCTCGCGATACGAATCGTCGCCCTGTCTCTTCCTGCATTAATGGCTAAGAGGTTTTGTGTGAGAATAAACATTCTTTATCTCCCACTTCTCTGACAAATATTAACTACTCCCAGTATCCTCGACCCCCCATCTCTGGCAAGAAGATATGCTTTGACAGATATGATCCTGTCCCTGTTCCTCTTCCCCATGGTTCTCGTTTTGCCGTTCTAACTTCCCCTCCTGTTAATATTTCAAAAATTTTCCGGAGTAAAACCACTTGTACTCTCTGGACTAGTGATTCTGAAGAAGAAGGGTGGACGACGGTGAAAAGCAAAAGGAGCCAAACCCCTCTGGTAAGTTACTGTCGCGCGAATGGACGTTGTTTCAACTGTGGTCTTCGTGGCCACTCGAAAAAATACTGTAAATATTCTGATGTATGCTACAGGTGTAACTCTCCCTCATACTCTGTAGCGTTCTGTAAATTTTTTCAGGCACAGGATCCCTCTCCCTCCTCAGCTACTGATATGGCAGGTTTCTCCCCTCCACAACCCTACTATTATTCCACCCTCTGATGCGACCTGTAACCTCTTCCTCTCTCTCTCTTGTTGTGCCATTGTCACGGCACACTCGTCATAACTTACCAAGGAGTCCTTAGAACAACACATCTCAAGTACTTGGCCTTTTACTTCTGGAGTGGAAGTGAAGGAGTTCTCCTCAGGAAAGTTTCTCTTGAAATTCCAGACACCTCAGGCTAAAAATAATACCCTTAACCTATTTGGGTCCTCCCTCCAAGCCCTCTCTGCATCCTTCATACACTGGACCCTCAACTCCAATGTGGTCTTTACTCTGAGAGAGGAAGGTGTCTGGATTAGGTTAGAAGGGATCCCCCACCACCTATGGTCCATAGAAGTCTTTTGTCTTATGATCTTAGAGTTTGCTGACCTCCTAGAGATTGACCTGTCCATTGACCAGGTTAAATACTAGGATTTTGCAAGAATCAGGGTTAGGGTTTATCAGGGAAAGGAGATATCTGATACAAGATTTTTTGCATTTGGCAGAATCGTTTACTTTATCAAATATAGACGTAGTTGGGATATTTGTACTCCTTCCTATACAAATGTGCAGCCTGCTCCTTTATGGCCCAACCAGAAACCTCAGAACCCTGATCTTAGAGGACTTAATCCCATTAGGAAGTCTTTTAAAAACAATAAGGGTTAGAGAGGGATCAAAAGTGGGAAAGTCTCCAGAGAAGGCAAAAATGTCTGACCAGGTCTTCCTTTTTATCTACACAATTCGCTCCATCTTTAAATTCTACTGGTCTCTTATCCACCCCTAATTCTTCTGGTGGCTACCCTAATACTTCACCTTCTCTCTTTTCTAAGGCCATACCAACTGTGGCTAACCAAGTGGCAGTGACTTCTGCTGCAATGGTCACTTCCAAGTTTGTGGAGGTTGAGTTCAAGGCTAGAAATATATCGAAGGTCAAATTCAAGAAAATCATGGCGATATATGACTATTTGGAAAATGAGGACCTGAACAATATTGATCTTGAGACTCTAGCATCTCATCCAACCACTCCAGTACAAGCTCCAGGTTATTTATCGCAAAATTCTCCTATTAATTCTACCTCTATTAATCTCAGTCATACTGATAACAATGTACATTATGATAGTACTCATTTAGATGATATTGTAGTTGCCTTTAATACATCATCAGCTAACTCTGTGACTGAGGATCCTCTGCATTGGGATTCTTATGCACAATTTCAGGCCTTCTGTGATATGATTGGTATATACCTCAATTCCATGGAGGAAGCCAAACAATTGTTTAATCAAGTTAGGAAAGATCAAGATAAAGAACCAATCAATTTAGAGGACAATTGTGACAATGTGGAGGGGTCATCCTCTCCTCGTTTATCCCATAATACATAATGATTATTGCAACTTGGAATATTAGAGGATTGGGTACAAGTGATAAAGTTAGAATAGTACGAAGCTTTACTATATCTAATAAATGTGACTTGGTCACCATAAGTGAAACCAAGAAGGAATCTTTCACTCAAGGTTTTCTGCAATCATTAGGGGGAAATAAGATTAACTCCTGGTTCCACCTCCCTTCTGTTGGGGTCTCAGGAGGCATTCTCATTGGTTGGGATGATAAGATACTGAAACTAAAGAATAATTTCTCTGCAGTCTACAGTTTATCTTTAAATTTCATAAATTGGAAGGATGGATTTGATTGGTGGCTTACAGGGGTATATGGACCCTGTGAAGTCAATCTAAAGAAAGATTTTCCTGAGGAATTACAAAATCTCAGCACTTTGCTTAGTAAGAATTGGGTTCTTGGTGGTGATTTTAATATCATCAGTTTCTCTCATGAACACTCTGCTAGGCTCAGAACAAATGTTCACATGAGAGGCTTTTAAATGAATTCATTGACAATAATTTCTTGGTAGATCTTCCCCCCCAATAATTATTCTTATACCTGATTAAACTTCCAGTCACTCAATTATGGTTAAACTTGATCGATTTCTCATGTCTTCAGATTGGTCGGGTAAATTTCCATATGCTTATTGCTATGGAAAAGTAAGAGTTATTTTCGATCATATTCCCATAATATTAGACACAGCCCCACCTGATTGGGGCTTATAAATCTTGACTTTTTGTTGATGGATTTGAGCAATACATTCAGGACTGCTGGCAGAAATCCAATAGCTTTTATCCCTCATCTACTTCCACAACTGGCTTTACCTACAGACTGAAACATTTGAAACAAAACATTAAAAATTGGGTTGGCCCAATCAGGGAGGAGAGAAGTCACAGATTAAAATACATAGAATCTCAAATACAATATATTGATGGAATAGTTGAAACCTCTATTCTTAGCAATGAGATTTGGGAAGCAAAAAAGGCATTTAGAACAGAGTACTTAACACTTTTAAATGAGCAAGAAACCTATTGGAAACAGAAATCCAAAACTTAATGGCTAAAAGAAGGAGACTTAAATACATCTTTCTTTCACAATATGGTTAAATGTCATAAGAGGGTTAACATCTCTTCCTTGTTAATAAATAATGTCCTGACTGACTCTCCTAAGATAATATGTAAAGAGATGGAATCTCATTTCCATAAGCTATTTAACAAACGAGAAGGAATCAAAGTCTCCTTAAACTGGGATATCTTAGTCCTAATTAAGATATCCCATCTTGATCTATTAGAGTTACCTTTCACTGAAGAGGAGACAAGGAAGAATATTTTTAACCTTCCTTGTGATAAGGCTCCAGGCCCAGATGGCTTCCCTTTGACCTTTTTTCACTATTTCTGGGATTTCCTAAAAACAGATATTTACAACATCTTTCAGGACCTTCACTCCTCAAGTGATCCTGAATTCCTTGCTCCTTTCAACTAGACTTTCATTGTTTTAATCCCAAAAAAGAATGGTGTTCTACTTATTAAGGATTTTAGACCTATAAATCTGATGAATAGTATTTATAAGATCATCACTAAAACCTTGGCTACTAGATTATCTCCGGTTCTGAATATGACAATAGATCAAACTCAATGTGCCTTTTTACCTGGTAGATCAATTTGTGATTGTTTTCTTGTAGCACAAGAAACTCTACACTATATGAAAACCTACAATATACCTGGATATATTCTAATGTTGGACTTCGAAGAGGCCTTTGATAATATCAATTGGGATTTCCTATTGAATTCCTTTAAAGGACTTGAATTTGGACAGAGATGGATATCCTAGGTTGAAATATGTATATGTACTGCAAAATTCTCTATCTTGGTAAATGGATCCCTTAAAGGATACTTTGGTGCAAATAACGGATTAAGGCAAGGAGATCCTATATCTCCCTTACTCTTCCTCATAGCTACTCACATTCTAAATCGTATGTTGAATCTGGCACAGCTTAATGATCTACTTTCTGACATACAATTCCCACATGGAGGGCTATCTGAGGTTAATATCCAATATGCAGATGATACTATTTTCTTTCATCTGATAGAAAGGAAAATATGTTAAATATTAAAAGAATTTTATACTGTTTTCAAACTTACTTTGGATTGAAAATTAATTTCCATAAATCCTCAATTACTGATATTGGGGTAACTCAAAGCTCTATTGATAACTACTGTGCTATGTTAGGATGTGGGTCAGCTGATTTATCAATTTTATACTTTGGTTTACCCTTGCATTTCAGAAGAGCCACCTATAGGGACTGAATCCCAGTAATGGAGAGAATTTCTAAAAAACGTACCCTGTGGAAGGCAAAGAACTTAAATTTGGGTGGTAAATTGACTCTACTAAATGCTGTTATCTCTGCAATCCCTACTTATTATTTATCTGTCCTGCATTTGTCAATTAGAATGGAGAAGGAAATCGATAAAATAAGAAGTAGATTTCTCTGGAATTCTTTCTCCCTCAACTAGAAAGGTATGCACATAGTGAAATGGACATCACTGTGTAGAGACAAAAAACAGAGAGGCTGAGGGATCATCAACTTAAGGAACTTTAGCCTAGCCTTGAAAATTAAGTTATTATGGCAGTTTATATTTGAGAGACATCACATGAAATGAAAAGAACTTGTTAATGTGAGATATTTTAATACCACCTGGCCAGGTGTTTTACTTAACTCCTTAATAAATAAAGGCTCTCCTCTATGGTAAATCTTGAAATCTTGTTTTGGCATTCTCAATTGTTTCTCTTTCTCATAGATTCATAACGGTATGAATACTATATTTTGGGAAAATAAGTGATGGAATGGAGTGAAGTTAAAGTTTCATCTTCTTGAATTGTTCAATGAAGTCAGATATAAAAAAACCTCTTTAAAGGATACCATGGATCTTTATAGGTCTAACTTCCATAAACTATTTGATTCTTCTAAGATACCTTCAGTTAACCTTTCACTTCTTTAAAACTAGGTAGAAGTGTTTGATTCCATACTCCAATCTGTCTCTCTGGTGTCTGGTGAGGACACTCTGCTTTGGCTACCAAACAATACTAATATTTTTTTTAGTTAACTCTTGTTACAAAAGTTTAAATGATGGAGGCATGCGTTTTTTCCTTATACAACAATATTTGGTGTAAATGGATACCCTTAAAAGTAAAGTTGTTCTCTTGGTTAAATGGATTGGAATGGTTCAAGTACTTGTATTTTTTGCAACATGCAAAATGAAACCAATATTCATTTGTTTATTAATTGTCCCTTCATATGGCATATTTGGAGATTTTTTCTTATAATAGATTTATATCCTGGATTCTTTAATATTGCTGATTTGTTTAATTATATGCCTCCATTTAGATTCAATTTAAATATGAGGGGCTGGGTAGTTTTACTTCATATCACTCTCTGGCTAACTTGGAAGGAAAAAAATAATAGAATTTTCTGAGATTGTCAGAAAACTCATGTAATTATTCTTTTTGAAATTATTTCTACTATACATCACTGGATAGATACTTATGCAATAGAATTTGAAAAAGAAGAAATCCTTCACTCTATTTTGTCCATGTACAATACGTGGACTAAGGAACTTGTCCCAAATAATCTTACCTCTTCCAGGAGATCTATTGAAGCTCCTCAACCTCATCTTATAGATCAAGATCCTAATATGCCTAGTTCCTTTAACGTAGGGAACGAGACTTGATAAAAGCTAGTTCTGTCTTTTTAATTTTTCGTAATTTGGCTAGGACTTTGTAATCTGCTTATGGTTAGGCTTTGAATG
Source organism: Posidonia australis (assembly GCA_024699735.1). Taxonomy (NCBI): domain Eukaryota; kingdom Viridiplantae; phylum Streptophyta; class Magnoliopsida; order Alismatales; family Posidoniaceae; genus Posidonia; species Posidonia australis. The sequence goes on along the minus strand of JAMKQA010034366.1, from coordinate 7,552 downwards.
TGCAATTTTTGGATATAGTGTTGAATGGAACTTCGTGCTCCATTCAAGTGGAATTCTGGACTTGTAATATTTCCATTTCTAGGATTGTAATAACTTCGAACTTGTACCTTTGACTATGGTTTTCAAGTTAAGGGTTAAATCATATTAAGCTACCGTTATCAAAAAAAAAAAAAAACAATTATATTATTCTATGAATGCCTTTGTACAATCACATAAATCCTTGTGTATTGTTATACAGTCATGGAAATGCTCTTGTATGATAAATGGATTCTCTTTAGTTGTATGAGTCTTTGAGCGTGTACAAACATAAAAAACTTGCATACTTGCTGGTTGTCAAAAATATTAGTCATGAGAAATTGAAATTGTACAATCAGTAGATACTCTTTATTTGGCATTGTCAAAAAAACAACTAGTCTAAACATGTCAAATTTAGTTCAGGTATCACCATGCCATTCTTGTCTTGTAATAACAAAGATTCAGCTATTTCGTTATATTATTTGTAGGCAAACACGTTCTTTTGTGCCTTTGTGTAATAGCACTGATGCTCTTTTGTAGACACCGGTCACAGAAGTATCAACACTATGGAATCTTCTCCCACACAGACGGAACCGTCTTCTGCCCAAAGGCATGTTCTGCACTGGGTTTACGAAGCTGTAGAGGGACTCCTCAAAGTCACCCTAGAGATCATGGAACAACTAGTATTTCTCCTGAAGTTACTAAAATTTTCTATTGAAAATAGTCCATCATTTCCGGAACAAAGTACGACTCTAGGATCTGATGAAGCTCCAAAATCAATTGTGCTGTCAACCATCGTTGTTTATGCTGCCATTGTTGTGATACGTTTGGCAAACTTTGTAGCCACAAGTAGGGCTGTCAATAAATAAGAAATTACTTTTCTGTTTTGTTTTGGTGTATGAGTAACAATTTCTTACCTAAAATTACAATTTATCAGTTGGACCTATTACCCATTTAACCGTTGACATAATAGGGTAACGAGATAAGCTTGTTTTTTATTTGTTTTACCCGTTATCCATTAATATAAGGATATATGTGTGTATGCATTAATTATATAAAGAATTAAGATCTTGATCTTAAATTATATCATTCTCATTTTGATCGTGTACTTGTAACTCATATTGGTTGAAAATTATTACTTTTATGAGCTTAATAAGTTAATTTAGTTGATTTTAGACATGTAATTAAAATTGATATATTTGGACATCTATTCCTCTTGTATAAGATGACTTTTTAAATTGAGGATATCTTATGTAGAAATTAATGGTTATTTTGTTTGATGATATTTTGTTGATGTTATTGATCTTTAATCAAGAAATGTACTTATGCATGTTGATGCTTTTAATTAGTGATTTCTTTATATGGACACTGCATATTTTCATGTGTGTATCTTATTTTATTTCTGTTCTAGAGATAGGTAATGGGTAGGTCAATATTTGTCGAATAATTATCTGTATCCATATTGGATGGTTGAGGGTAATGAATTAGGTCTTACTTGCTCTGATGACGGTCCTAGGCACAAGTCTTCCTGTCCAAAGAAAATATTTTGTTTCATGAAGCGACCATGGTGTATTGGTGTTGCATTTCTACGTAAAGCATAACTGAAGACAGGTCACCATTGATCGTCTCTATGTCATGCTGATGCTACCTCTCACCTTGCCCATTTAAGATTTAAAATGAATTTATTACTGAACATATTTTTAAAATATAAAAACTTTTATATTATTATAAAAAAAATATGAACCGACAATGCAAGACGGACTCCTTCACTGTGTGGTGGGGATCCATTGTCTTCACTATGTGGTGGGGTTGATTCCTTGTATTGTCTTTTTGTAAACGGTAATTGATGTATATTACATTCAAACATTTGACTATGAGAAATCACCATTAAGTGATATAACATATATGATGTCTGTGAAAGTCGAACTTTGATTTCTTGTATTGTCGGTCTATATTTTTTTTTACCCTTTCTCAAATGAATTAGTATCGTTATTGATTGCTTTGAGTTTTTTACCCTATCTCAACTGATTTAGTATCGTTGTTGATTGCTTTGAGCTCAAGTCATTCAAATAGCTCTGTCCATATTTTTTGTTGTCGTATTTCAAATGAATTAGTATTGTTGTTGATTGTTTTGACCTCAAGTTATCTAAATAGCTCTGTTCCTTTTTTTTTTTTGCCCTATCTCAAATGAATTAGTATTGTTGTTGATTGTTTTGAGCTCAAGCCATCCAAATAGCTCTGTATCCTCCACATATACAGTGCCATTGGATTTTTATTCCCTTCTTTTTTTGGTTTGACGGACATCCCTCATTTCTGAGGTTGTCATTAAATATTTCGGGAGTCGATTAACTAATTAAGCCAGTTGGTCCCCTCATGTTTAGAGTTGGTAATTGGACATGCTACATATTTTTACATTGATTATTGATGTCATTCTATCTTTCTTAGGAGGAGAATGATATATGGAGTCTAAAATAGGTTTCATTTGAGAAGCTTCACATACGTGAGAGTCTATAATATTTTTATAAGAAAATCAACTTGTGATCATTTGAAAGGATTTACACCACATGCACCAACGTTTGTACTTTGTGACCGTCAAAATTCTTTCGTTACTCTAAGTAAATAACAAGCAAGGGGATTGTGAACTATTAGTAGTGTAATAGGAATTTTATGAGTGCACCTAAGGTCGGTGGCCATAGGATACCATCGTTATACATATGGAAATTCTTTTTCGAAAAAACTCCCACCACATAGTTAAAGGCTTTGATTATTTATGTTGTTTCGAATTTTTAACGTATCTCCTAAATCCTAGTGTTTGTCTTCTACATAAAGACTTTCATAATTGATAAGAAATTCCGATCCCATTAATTAGTATTATGACGATGATTTTGGCTAGGACAAGCACATCAAGACAAGCTAAACGAAACGTTGATTCTTGGGTTTTTATTGTTTCCAACTGCTAAAAATACATTCAATTATTTTGATTACTACATAAAGCTAAGTTGATTAACATTAATGAAGATCACCAGAGATAGCCATTGGTTCCACGTTAGTGCTACACAGTTTTTTTATTTTTTTCCTATCTCCATTATGGATTTCATATCACTTAATGTTACTTAAGATAAAACTAATTATATATATATTTTTTTTAGGTTTTTCAATGGAGTGAATTCTAAAAAGAAAAAAATGTCATAGTGATGTTTTTTGTTGAAAACGAAGGGAAGAGAAACTGAGGAAATTGGTTGTGAACTTCACCTTTTGGAGTTTCATCAACTTGAAGAGAGGGAGGGAGAGAGAGAGGGAGGGAGGGAGGGAGGGGGACGGGGGGAGAGAGAGAGAGAGTGGGGATTTCAGATTTCAATCCCTTTGCTAAAACTCTGGTAGGGTACCATGACATTAATGAGGATGGAGGGTAGAAGGTAGTGTGAGTGATGTGAGGCCAGGGGTGGGATAAGAGACAGATGGGTACGTTCATCATGCTCCTTCTCCCTCTTCCAATGAAAGAGGGTGCCACCATCCATTTCCTCCACACGGTTGGGACGAGACCCAGAAATTTATTTTCCAATTAAAACGATCACATCCCAATAGTTGGTATATCTGTTCAGATTAAATTGCATGAGAGAGAAGAAACGTGACGCCCTTTCCTTTCCATGAGAGGTGTGGTGTATGGTGCAATCATTTTGTGCATTGTATTGCAGTTTCTGAGAGATTTATGTACAATTCCGACAGGCAAAGTCTTAAAAAACAGTATAAATCGTGCTAAAGAAGTAAATTGATTAGATCACCTAATTGTGCCACAATTAGTTTAATTTGTGTCCTTCAACTTAACTCACTTAGTCCACTAAGTTTAGAATATTTTTTTTAATTGTGGATTCTAACACCTAGTTGATAAAGGCATGCATTAGACTTAGCTTATTTGGAAAGGCAAGATTCATATGAAATATGGTCTTATGTTTATAGGAGTTGAAGAGATCGATCCTCATGTTTTCAGGATCTACCCAATAAATAAAAGCACTTTAACTATTTGAAGTGGTCTATATAGTTTTAAGCACTTGTTAGTCAAAACTCAAGTGATTTCAAAATGTGAATGTAGTCATTTTTGTATTAAATTTCAAAATGCTGACAAATTTTGCAAGTTAAGTCTCTAAGCTGCAAAAATCTCTCAATTATGAGCCTCGCATGTTTAAAATAACCAGAAAGTTATTATTAGTAAATCTCAACTTCGGATACATAAACAAGATAACACCAGCTAGACTTAGGGTACCAAAATGATGTTTGGTTTGACATGTTGTGAAATAGGATTCAAGATGTCTCGTGGTATTTAGTTTGCAACAAAACTCATTATTGATCTAGAAAGCATGAGTTTTAAGAAAAGTGACAGTAGTGTTTGAATTAGAATTTGTTGTAGCTTTAGGTAACATTTAGTAACGCTTTTTCTACCCCAGTTTATGATTATAATCAGTTTTGGTTTAAAAACATTACTAAGTGCATGGAAAAACACTAGTTTATGAAAAAACACTAGTTTTTTATCATATGTAAATAAGGTAAAAAACACTAGATTCCATAAGTTGTGGTAGAGAACTTTTTCCAAACTATCATAAATAAGGAACACAAATTTCTAATACTATCTACATTCCATCAATGAATTTACAAAGAAATCTTTTGATATTTACAAGAGATGCTATCAAGAGGATGGTAGAAGAGGCGAAGCAAAGGAAGAAGAAGATGTAGTGAAGGTGGAGGGAGCGGAGGAGGGGGCATCGATGTAGGTGGAGCATGCAGCAGTTGGTGACGGGCGATAGGAGAAGAAGAAGCGGTGGAAGAGGTTGAAGAAGACGTAGCAGAGGTGGAGGGGGAAAAGGAAGGGACATCAATGCAAGTAGAGGATGCGGCGATAGGTGGCAATAGTTAGTGATGGGTGATGGGAGAAGAAGAAAATGCAACTAAAAATGAAAAAGAAGCAATGAAAGAGGTGGAAGAACACGCAATAGAGGTGGAGGGGACGTTGACGTGACAGGAGAAGAAGAAGATGCAACAGAAGAAGAAGAAGAAGGAAAATAAAAAGAAGAAGAAATGGAAGAACACGCAACAAAGATAGAGAAACCCTAATTTTAGGAATGAGAAACCCAAGCATAAAAAGAACTGACACATCCCCCTAAAGAGTTGAATTTCTTCCCCTCAAGAATACAATTATAATCTACAATTATGAAAGATAAGACTTGAAGGTCAGAATGTGTCTTGGAAGAGAACCTGCAAAGACAATGCTTCTTCCAAATATGGCAGCATATAACTCCTGGAAGCAGACCAATAAGCATCCTTCTGAAAGAGGTAGAACCTGCAGCTGCAAACCAAGTGCGAATAGTAGAGAATAAATCATCATTCACAGGTAACTGTAGTAAAGAACCAAAATGCTTCCACAGGAATTTAGCCAGATCACTCAAAAGAAATAAATGGCCCGAGGGGACTCCGTTTGAGGAAGCAAACAGCAATTGCTCCTAGAGACCAAAGGAATCGTCCTCTGCACATTTTGATCAACAACTATACCATTCCAACTCATGCGCAAGAGAAGAAGGGACATTTTAGGGGGCATAAACGTAGACCATAACAACTTGGAGTGAGAGGATTTCCTGCAATTAAGATGCAACTTAGAAGAAGTACTTCAAATGGAAAAATCCCCACTAGCCAATGGAAGCCATATCAACCTATCCTAACTACCAGATGGTTCAACATGAAGACCCCTTACATCAGTCCACATGCGTCTGGCAGTAGAAGACGCCTCTTTGGTATCTTGCACGAACAAATCTGAGTGGAAAAAAATAAATAAATGTCCCTTCTAGATACACTAAGGTTCGTCCCTTCAGAAATGCCAAACATGTCGAAAAGAATATCATCTGACCACCACTTATCCGTCCAAAAAGATCTATTCCCCATATCAATAAGCCAGAGAGAATTTGAGATGACCTAAGGCATAACCTCCATCAACTTCCTCCATCGATTTTGTGCCAACCCTTAATTGTTACGCTATATTTAGTGTTGCAGAATTGACTCCAAAGAGAAATAAGGCGACCACTCATCCACAGTATCCTAACTTAGTAAGCTTAGTGATGATAATTTTTAAAAACCTAAGTATACAAAGTGTCCCTTGTATCTACCGTAAACATTCCACAGTACTCTACATAAAGCCTCCATGGAAGGAACCTTCTGTCTCCTGTTAATTTACCTTGTCACCCCTGTTGTATATCTATAAAAAGCTGGGTGTACATGGTGTCTGAACATACAACGGAATCATTCAGTTTGTCTCCTCTGTTTCTCTCCTTCCTTTCCTTCTGGTTTGCATTTGGGTTCCAAACTTCTCCCTCGAGTTGCTGAGTTTCTCTTCATCCACCACCACCTGCACAAACACTACGAATTTTATTCTCCCATGGCTGCCCGCTACGACGCACCCATTATCTTCATCACCATTGTCCTCTCCATTTCAATCTCGGGCCTACTCCCTCCGGCGTACGCCGCCATCGGCTGCGCCACGGTGGCCTCGAACGTCAGGAGCTGCATCCCTTATGCCCAGAGCGGGGGGTCGCCGCCCGCCGCATGCTGCAGTGGCATCATTAATCTCAACAAGCTGACGACCACCGGACCGGACCGCCGCGCCGTATGTGGCTGCCTGATGACCCTCTTGAGAAACATCCATGGACTGAACCTCAACTACATCGCCGCCCTCCCGAGCAAGTGTAAGGTTGCCCTCAACTACATCGACTGCTCAAGGTGAGCGTCAAAATCAACCTTCAGTACTTGCTAACTAATTTGGATAGCTGTGATGTTCTCTTATTTATCTGCAGATGTTAATAACATGAACATGTTGATTTTTTTTAAATTTTAAATTTTTATTTTTTACAGGGTGAACTAGTTGGAGTTCATTTTGGATGCATGTGAGGAATAAATAAGAGCTTACGTGCCGTGGTGTTTTAAGCTTTAATTACGTGGATGATTTTCATGCATTGCTATTGCATGCGAAGGATCACTATATAAATATATGGTCTACTTTCACGTATTGAATGATGAGTGTTTGTTTTGCATGGTGATGGTCTTTTCTTTCTTTCTTTTTTTATAATGTAAACGTTTTGCATGGTGATGGTTGGTGAATGTACAACTACCTGTTTTGTTGATAATAAAAGAAAGTACATTATGTCACTTTCTTAGAATTTATGTCTACTGAAAGCGTCACATCTTTATTCTTTATTTGTGAGGCAAAGATCCATCAACTGAATATTATATCCCCTTTCAAGCAACTACCCAAGACATGAATTAGTGAGGTGCGTGAGAGGCAGTTGGTTGGGCCCGAGATCGTACAACAGTACTAGGGCAAGGTGGATTTGATTAGGGGGAGGTTGTTGTCAGCTCAGAGTCGGCAGAAGAGCTATGCCGATAGGAGGCGGAGACCTCTAGAATTCGAGGTAGGAGACTTCGTTTTCCTGAAGGTGTCACCAACCAAGGGTGTGATGCGGTTCGGTAGGAGAGGCAAGTTGAGCCCTAGATATATCGG
>JAMKQA010034365.1:0-20374 GCA_024699735.1 Posidonia australis | reverse complement strand
TAGTAATAGTAGTTCTTTATGGAGTAGATTAAATAAAAAGAAGGAAAAATATATAAAATCAAGTACAAATAATGAATTAGATAATTATTTAGAATCCCAATTGCTTTTAGTGATTTAGAAATAGATAACTTAGATATATTAAAGTGGTAGTTTGCTACAGCTATCAGGTTTCCTATAGTATCAAAAATGGCAAAAGATTTACTAACTATTTCGGCGTCAACTATGGCGTCGGAATCTGCATTTTCTACAGGAAGAAGAATATTAAATGATAAAAGATGTAGATTATTAGAGAAGTTTGTAGACGTGACATTTGGGCCTGATTATCCATTTCTATTTATAAACCATGTAATTAATTGTAATATTGTTTAAATGATTTATTAATGAATAATCTGTTGTTTCTTGGATGTGTGAGCTTGTGGTTGGCTTTCTGTGTACCTGTGTGTGATTTGGGACCAATGTGGAGTTCGATTTGAGGTTGCACAGTCGCCTCAATTTGCGTGTCCGATCTTTCCTCTTTTCTTTCCTTCCTTTTTTTCTCCTTCTCGCACTCATGAGCTCCCCACACACACCTGTCTTCTTCCTCTTCTCCCTACTCAGCCCGTGCCACCATCATCCAGCGACCTGTGCCTCGCCGTCATCTCCGACGCGATGGGCGGCTGGCGTAGTGCAGGACGAGGGGATAAGAGAGGCAAAGGCGCGTGGAGGAGGGGAGCCGCGACACAAGGAGGAAGTGGGAGAGGAAGAACGGCGACGCGCAACCGAGGAGGTGGTGAGCCGCTCGTGTGTTCCGTCAGGGCTCGAGGAGGTTCGCCGGAGTGCGGAGAGGGTCGCTGGAGGGCTGAGCCAAGTACGCGACCCCTTTCCCTTCCTCCGTTCAGTGTTTCATTAATATTAGGTTAATTGCATGGAAATTGAATAAATGCATGGAAAATTGTGGAAAATTATGAAATGAATGGGAATGTGATATATAGCATGAGAATATTGATATCATGCGGTTAGGATTGGTAATTGTGGGGGAAAATACAATTTTAGGGTTGAAGGCTACAGTAGCCGTTCTTGAGCCCCTTCCCTTTATGATTTTCGTGTGAACTGTGCAGTGGATGAAATCACGAATGATTTGAGGGGTTTTGATGTAAAGTCAAGGTTCTACACCCTATGATTTTATGGAAATTTTTGATGTATGTTTGAAGGGTCCGATTGGGATTCCCACTTTGGGCGAATTCCGTCGCCTAGAACAGGGGTGTGCCCTATCTATAGGGAATTCGGTATGCCGAAATCCTAGCGGATCTAACCAGATACCTGATATCGACAGACCGAAAACACCCGATTGACCGATTTAGGGGTTTTCTGTATACCGAAAATATTCAGTATCCCGAACCAGGGATTTTCAGTCAACCGAACCTGAGATTTGGTCTACTGTTTTGTCCTAAACTTGGTATGCATAAATTGGAAATCTAAATGAAGAATAAATGGCTTTAATGGTATGTTGACTATATGTTAACGATGTTTTCCCCATGTAATGACATAGAGGAATGTGGAACTCAAATAAATGGATTTTGTGTGGTTTTGGATTTTGATCCCATAAATGGATGAAAGGGATGATTTTGTGTGGTTTTGGGCATGAGACCCAATTTATGATTTTAAGCATGGTTTTCATGGCTTGAGTTGGGACCCCAGTGGAGGATCAAGTGTTGCAAAGAGATAGAGTCCTGCAACGAAAAGAATGAAATGAAAAATGGTTTTGTCAAATGTTTTGAAAAGAGAAACTGCATATGGTTTTAAAGAGATTTATGAGATATGTAGGAACCACAGCTAGACCAGGGCTTGCCGACAGGGATAGTAAGACCTCTAGAGATGTCGGGGACGTGTCCTTGGTTGTGGTTGTGGAGTTTACAGTCCGGAGTATGAGCCTCGAGACTATAGTGGTACTGTAAGACTTGAGGTATGGTAGATCCGGACTACCCACAGTACCGATGCTGGTCGGGTCTGCGGTTAGAGTCCCCAGGTGTTCGGGCACTAGGGCGTCACGAGGACGCACTCCGTGCTTGTGCCAGTGAGGATACATTTGAGGCTGCAGTCGGGGTGGTTGAACTCCAGCGCGGGGTGGTTCACCGCGGCACTGCAATGTAGGTGTCGTGACATGGAATCCTCACCAACTGCTTGTGGCCAGGTCGATCACCTGTGGTCAAGGTGATGCGACCAGTTTTGAGATAAGAATTGTGGATTTGTGTGTTGGACTAGTTCCTAGTCCTGATTTGTGATGAATTGTGTTAATGGATTAAATGATGCTTTGGGCAGGGAAACTAGATGCAACGGTTTGCTTTCCTTGAGTCGTATATAAAGATTTGTTAATGATCATAAGGTTTTGAAAGAAAAAGAAATACGATTTGATCAGGATTGGACTTATGAAATAGTCTAAAAATTCTGAAATGGAATGATGATGATGTTTTTACCAGTTGCCAGTCTGTATTTATGATTTGGTCTTGAGTCCATGAGGCATTGTATTTTAGGCTGGATCTGGTAAGAAATGTGATTTTGAAAATGTGACTTTGGGAAGAAATCTCAAGTATTGAAAAGTATATGTTTTGGGAAATGAGTTCCAAAGGTTTTAAAAAGAAAATGCAAAGGTATGGTTTTGAAAGAAAAGGTGGTTTTGGAATGAGTTTCAAATGTTTTGAGAAAAGGAAAGAAATAGGGCTTTTGAAAAGAGCATGGATTTGGGATTAAATCCCCAAATGATTTCCAATAAAAGAAAATAGGATTTTCAAAAAGAAAACCAAGTTTTGAATAAAATTAAAGAAATGAGTTTTTACGGTTTTGCCGAGATTTTTGTGGTTCGTATGTTTGAGGCGCTTACTGGATGACTTAGATGTCACTCACGCGTGCTTATTTGGTTGTCAGGTGCAGACCGCGTGTAGCCCTGTTTCAGTGCAGGAGTTGGAGCTTCTAGCCGCACATTGTGATCTTGAAGGTGAGCCTTAGTCATAGTTATTTAATGTTTCTATAATTATTGTAATTATGCTTGATACTGTGTTTTGGAAGCGTGTCCGGGATCGGGACGTTACAGTAGAAGCCTCCATCTGCTTAAAAGATTGGTGTGACCATGTCGATGGAACCCTGCACGGCTCTCCTCTATCGAGTGCGTGGAAGCACATGAGGAGTTCTGATACGGTCACGGCGAAAATGGTGAATCCGGAGAAGAAGATTAGTCTCAGAAAAACCAAGGAAGGATAAGAAAGGATAAGGAAAGGAGTCGCCACCTTGTCTTTCAATGGAAAGACGAGGAAAACCAAACACACAAGAAAATCAAGAAGCAAACATGATACTGAAAACATGTATGCTCCGTGCCTAATGGATATAATGCACAAATGATTACGGGCCGGAGAAAGAGTAAGGATTCTGGTTAAGCATGGGGAAGGAGTTAAGCACCCCCATGCGCCCGAGAAACTCGGTCTTTTTAGGTTTCCTACTTACCAATGGTCTATGGGTGTGTGCTCTCCTATTCTGAATGCTCATGCTAAAGCTGACTTAAAAACATGCCAAATCAAAGAGAAGAAACGAAATAAAGGGAAAAAGTTAATCTGAGGAACAAATATTGGCATTGAGAATGCCACTTTACTGTACGCCCGTGGGTGATGAGGAAAATCGTGAAAATCGAGAAATTCTCGGAAACCGTCTAGCAAATCAACGGTAATTCGAACTGGGAAAATAATCCTCATTCGAGACCATGTCGGCTTTGTTTAAGCCTTTTACTATATACCCTCTGGCGATGGAAAGCCAAGTCAAGTCAAAAGACGAGGAAATAGGAAAAAATCGTAGAAACGATGAGAAAACCAAGCTTGAAGTGAGCTAGGAATGTGTGCACAATGTAAGGAAGAAATCACGATAAAACATGCATGAAATGGTGCGACAAAATGTGCAAAATGCATGCAAGTGTGTGATAATGAAAATTCCAAGGGCCTTTGTATAACAAACCCAAATTCTGAATGAAAATTGAATTTCTGAAGCTAAATCATCAAAAATACATAGAAAAAACACATTTCATGTAGTTTTGAAGAAATCTGCAGTCAAATATGCAAATCTATGCATTTTTAACCAAATTGAAGGTTCCTAGGAGTTAAATGCAATTATGCCATCAAAACATGTAGTCAGAATATTTTCAGAAAAGTTCAGAGGTTAAAATGCAATTTAAACCACAGGAATATGCATTCAGAGTAATTTCAGAAAAGTTCTGGGGTTAAAATTCAATTTAAACAACATCTGTGCAGATATTTGAATGCTTAGGGTTTTCCTTGCAATTTTAACAAAGAAATATGAATTCAGAAGAATTTTCCAAAAGCTTCAAAGGCTAAAATGCAATTTAATCAAAGAAATATGCATTCAGAAAAGTTCAAAGGCTAAAATGCAAATTAACCAGAGAGATATGCATCCAGAATAATTTTCAGAAAACTTAGGGATTTTTATCCAATTTTCAAGCCTGGAAAACATTATTAAAGAAGCTCAGGGGAGACAATGCAATATTTTCAGTTAAAACTTTATTCAAACGATTTAAGAAAAATGTGCAAGGACCTAGATGTAAGAGGAAGGACCTATTTGTAATGGAAAAGGACATAAATGTAAGAGGAAGGACCTATTTGTAATGAAAAATGGACCTAAATAAAAGATAGCAAAAGTTAAAGAAGTTTTATTAAAAGAAAATTGTTTTTATTTTAAAAAAGAGAAAAAAGGATCGACGACCGCCGCCGACGGAGCTCCGCCATCGACGACTGCCGGAGGGGCTGTTGGAGGCAATCCCATGGCCTGATCTAAGATCAGACCCCGTGGGAAGCAAGAAAAGGAGGAGAATGTAGGATACTAAGGCTTCTCTAGAGAGAGGGTGAATAGAGAATCTCTGATTTTTTATTAGTTTTAACTTTAATATGCAAATTTAAGAAGATAAAAATTAATCACAAACACATTCAACCACAAGTACTCAGAGAATTTATAGTGGTTCAGCCAACTCCGGCTTAGTCCACTTCTCAAGTTCCTCACTTGAGACTTAACCTTTTTATTTAATAACTAGAATTTTACAAGTAACTAATTTACCTTGCTTGTGGCCTTGAATCACAATTTCCTTCTCCTTTCTAGAGAATAACTCAAACACTTGATGGTGAGAGTGACCCTTGCACAACTTGTGTTCTCATCCTTGCTTGTCAAGCTTTGTCGGAATGGAAGTTGAAGCTCAATGTACTTGAAACGAAATATTGATGGAATTTTGACTCACTCACTTGAAGCACTAGAAGTATGATAGCTCAATAAAAATTAGTGGTTTGTGAGCTGCATATGGACCTTAATTTATAGTGTTAGGCTTTCCTCTAAGTGTGACTAACGACTAGTAAATCTTTTGCTTACTGACATAAGATTCGGTATGCCGAAAATAATCGGTCGACCGAAATATGTAACGGTCAGGTTAATTCGGTATTTCGAAATGTTTCGATGTGCCGAATTTACTTTCAGCTTCCTTGTTCCTTGAGCTTCGGTGTACCGCCTGATGTGCCGTTTTCTCCTGATTCGGTATTCCGAAAATATTCGGTATGCCGTTTTTGCTTGTAGCTTCCTTTACTCTTTGAATTTCGGTGTGTCGTCTGATGAGCCGTTTTCTCCTGAATCGGTATTCCGAAAATATTTGGTATGCTGATTTATATGTGACTTACATATCCCCTTTTTCCTTTACAGATCAGTACATTTTATATCTCATGAATACAAATATGTGATCTTACATCACATAACACTTACTTATATGATTGTTTTACAATGTAGTACTTGCTTTCTTCATATGGCCTTATATAGCCACCTGTGTTTTAAACACACCAAAATTGTTATCATCAAAATAAATATAAGATTTTTCAACAGAGAAGAGATCCAACAACATGGATCGGAGATTTGACGGCTGGAGAGGGCCTCCCACCTCCCTCACCGTCGGGGCACTCCGACGACGATGCTGGAGAAGAAAGGAGCTCTGGAGGTTGTGACGCGGCGATCTAGAGGTCTAGGTGGCTGCGGGGCGTCGAGAGGAGCATTCCCCTTCATCAGGGACCAAAACAGTGGAGGATCGCGCAATGCAGGCTCCGTCGATCGTTGTCGTCGTCTCCTTCAACGAGCGAGGTTGTGGGAGTGATTCAAGGCTCGAGAAGTGGTCTGATGGCCCCAGTGTGCTTGGGGGGATTCCGTGGAGTGCTTCTAGAGGCTCGGAGAAGTGCGATGAGGCTGGAGGCACGTGTTCAGTCGCGGTGGACAGTCCTCTTCTCCGACGACGGCGACGTGGCGCGAGTCCGGCGATCTTCTGGTGGAGGCTCCGGGAGGTAGCGAAACGGAGTTTCGACGGGCGGAGAAGCAAGAGGGAGGCCAGGAGAGGAAGACTTAAGCTACTAGGTCCAGGGACAAGCCCTGGACCAACCCCCTCACCCAGGCCACCAAAACACGACTCCGGTGAGGCCTGGGGGCTGATTCCGACCAAAGGAAACCTTTGGACTTGTTGGAATCGACTAGAGGATGTAGAGGGAGACCTAGGAAGCTACAATTGAAATGAAACAATGTCTGGTGGAGAGCGTACCTGGTAACACGTTGTAGCTCGCCGGAAGAGGTTGAAAACTCACCTCCGCGAACCTTCTCTCTCCTCCTGGAATTCTCTCTACCTCCTCCTCCCTTTCTCTCTAGCTCTGTTCCCTCTGTTTTTCTCCTTTTCTTTTCTTTTTTTTCCTCTCTTCTTCGTTTCAACTCCTTATATAGGTGAACCCATAACAGAATTCCAACAACAACCACCACCCATAACAAACTAGCGATTCTCTTAACAAACCAGCACCTCGCAACTACCTTGCTGTCCCCCACGCACCTCTATCCTGCCTGCTTGCGCGCCGACAGTGATCAACGGCTGTCTGGGCTCGTGGTGAAGCATCCGACGACACTGGCTCGAGCTTGGTGAAACAGGCTGGACGACTTGGTGAGATGAACTGGACGTGGTTGGATTGTTACTGGTTGTTAATGTTGAGGAAGCGGAGGGAAATGATAGGTTAAATCATGGAATTTGGCTTGGTTAATTTGGAAGAAGAAGAAATGGGTTGAATGATGGGTTGATTCATGGGCCTTCATGGGCTTAATGGGCCTTAGTGGGTTTGATGGGCTTTGGTGAGCCTTCGTGGGCCTTCATGGACTTAATGGGCCTTCATGGGCCTAGTGGGCCTTGGTGGGCTTTCATGGGTTTTGGTGGACTTAATGGGCCTTGGTGGGCTTTCATGGACTTTGGTGGGCTTAATGGGCCTTTATGGCCTTCATGGGCCTTGGTGGATTTGATGGGCATTTCATAGACCTTCATGGTCTTAATGGGCCTTGGTGGACTTAATGGGCCTTCATGGGCTTTAGCTTTGGGACTAAACCAGGGTTTGAGTTCATTTATGGTTAAAAGTCCAGCTACCACAATTTCAGCCTGTAGACCTGCAAAATTGGGGCGTCTACAATTGGTATGATGCGGTTGACCGTCTTCAGAAATTGAGCTTGAATTCTGAATCAGAAGAAGACGATGATGCGGCGTCAACTTCAACAGGCAAAACTGACTTCACAATTGAATAAATATTGATGTAAAATTGTAAAAATAAAAAATTGTAAAAAAATAATGTAAATATATTTTGTATTTTTTAATGTAAAAAAAATGATATATTTAAATTATTTTTTTATTAATAAAAAAATAATTTTTAAAATAAAATTTAAACTAATGGACCGACCGACCCGACCCGATTCATAGACGGGCCATAGGTCGTGTCGGGCCCATGACCTCCAAAAGGAGGCCCGATCTGACCCGACCCTTCCCAACTTACGGACCAACCCGACCCAGGTCCAGACAAGCCCCCTGTTTTGTGGACCAGACCGGACCAAAGCAACCCGGTTTCCACCTCTAGCTACTATGCGGCAAAAATTATTTTTGCCTACCGCGAGTTCAAAACCACACGAAGGAAAATGACGTGCAAAATGAAAGTTTCAAACTCTCTGACGAAGAAAACAGCATTTCGAAGCTGTTGCTACGATCTGACCTTTTAGAAGTGACGTCGTCGATCGTTCATAACCGGACCTAACAGCAGCTTCGCACAACGGACCGGAAGAACGAAGTGAACACTCCGAACAAGGAAGAACCTTCTCTGAGGATGGACGCAGCAAGAACGGAGCTTCGTCGCAATCGCTAGACTTTGCCCTCTTCCACAGGAAGTGCAACAACACCGACAACTCCCCTCTCCATTTCGTCAGACAAAGCTGACAGAATCTACCTTCGTACGCTTGATTTGACCAACCAAGCCTGAACACACATTACCTGCACTCGATTGTTCTTTGCGCGGGCATTTTGAAAATTATTTCTCATGTTTGGTGTCTGACGGTTATGCAAAGTAACAGTAGTTTTAATCTCAACCCTCGATTCCAACCACAGAGATCTAACGGATACCATTCATCGAACATTACTAAGCCCAAACGCTCCAGCCCTTACCATTAACTAGTAACCACCCATGGATAACAAAGGCACTCACGGATCACTGGTGCCGTAACACTCGGCCTTTGCTACAGCAAATGGGAGTTCCAATTAACATGTCTGGAGTCAACAAGTAAAATGCTTTCCTTCTTTTGAAGTACTAGACTACCACTTGATTACGTCCGTGATCACACCAGTTATTTACGTCCATGACAATGCAAACGCTCAAGGCTGGTATAACAACCAAATCGTGTTGGATATAAATAGAATCCGTAAAACTACAGTAAAATAACATCAATATTCTGCTTCAACATTAAAGCAAACTACAGATGCAGTGGAACGAACCCTGCTCATATCCGAGCTTAAATTCCCATTCAGTTGATATGAGGCCTAAGCAGCCTCTGAAATAAATAAAAATTGAGAAGTTTAAAACAAAATGTCTGAAGACCATCAGAACTGCCATCGGAAAGGTATTACAACGGGTCAAGCTGAAGCTCGTTCCGTAACATAAAAAGTCCGTCTAGATGGAGAAATTTTGTGGTGGCATATAGACATAGCACCCCACTTTCGAAGTGGATTATTGAAAATTAAAAGAGCCTCATATAAGATAGCATGTGATTAATAGAAAATACAATCCAAAACCATAATAACTTCGGCATATACAGGTCCCCGGAAGATATGCAGAATAACCCCTGCAGTTGCTGGTATTTCTCACTATTCTTGGGGAGTTTCAAACCTTGTTGGAGTGTCGATTCCCATCATACAGCACAAGCCTGATAGCAATATTATAAGCAAAACAATTGCCTGTATACATCACACAAGAAGATATCAGTTTCCAGAGATTATCAAAATCACAATGATAAAAAATAAATTAACACAATCCCATCTAAATACGGTTAACAACCAGGACCCATTTTAGGATCCAAGTCTGTCAAAGGGTAAAACCGTAAACCACTAGCCCACATAACATCAAACTAAAAAGAAAGGCTGCAATGTTGAAGGAAACTGTTCTTTAGGTTGCAGCCAAAGGTTTTCTTATGATGTGATTTTGAGATAGTAGTAAATTATATTGTTTTTTTTCAATGTTGCGTTCCTTTCTCTGGAAGAGTAGTAATCTAAAATCAAAAGATGGACCAAAGTTAAAGATATTAGAATAAGTGCCATTTTGTAACATACTAGTAAATCAGACAAACCTAATTTTGCTTTGCAGTCACCAAAAATAAATTGCCAGTCTTTTCTAGGGAAAACTATGAAAAGGATGAAGAATTTCAACATAAGATATCGTAATATCTTAGAAACAAACAAACTAAGAGTAAAATGAAGAGTGATCTCAACAATAGAAGCTATATACCAACTTAGACAAATGATAGAAAATTTTAGAAGAAAAAAGATCTTCACATGGTTTTTTTTTTTAAATTTAGGAAAAGCTTATAATAAGCTTCCTAGGAGACAATATTGGAGGTTTGTAGAAATGAAAGGGATGGCTATTGGATAGTGATATAATCAAAGGTACATTTGTATGAAAGAGTAGCTTTTCATTTTGATCATGGGTGAATTCACCAGAGAAATTCAAAATGAGATCCTATGGAGTATATTATCTGCAGTTGACATAGTCCTACTTAACCAAACTAAGGTGAAAGTAGTTCTAAGGGTCCGTTTGGCAAAACTTCAACTTTTGAATCCAAATATAGAAACTAGTTTCTGACTAAAAACTGTCATAACCTAACTTCTGTAAATGTAAAGGAATTACTGTTCCAAAAACTACATACTTCTAAAAAACTGTTAGTGTTTGGTAGAACTGTTGGATCATTATAACTTCTAGAGAGAAACTATATACTCAAAAACGTCCAAAAGTCCTACCAAACGGACCTTAAGTTAGATTTAAGAAATCCAAAATATTTAAAATAAATAAGACAAAGACTGAATATATGGAGTGTAATTTAGTACTAAGAGAACAGAAATGAAGGAATATTATTAGAAGGTCAAGAAATTCGTAAAATCGAATTTTAGGTATTTAGGTTCCATAATTAGTCAAGATAGCTTTAATGCAGGATGGATGAAATTGAGACATGCATTTGGAATCTTACATGATAAAAGGAAAGCAATTAAACTAAAAAGAAAAGTTTGGTAAACATCTATTAGACCAAAAAGAAGATTTCAATGGGGATCTATTAAACCAGCTATGCTTTATGGTATATAATATTGGGCAATTGAGAAAGAGCATCTTCAAAAAGTCAGTGTAGCCGAAATGAGGATGTTGAATGGAATGAGTGAAATCACTTTACGAGATAAATAAGAAAATTAATTAATTCATGGAAGTGTAAGGGTGACACCAGTTCAAGATAAAATGAGTGAAAAGCATCTTTAGGTGGTTTGGAAATGTCCCTATAACACCTTTGAATGCACTCATTGGGTAAGGGGAACAAATTCATGTAGATAGTTAGAAATAGTAAAGTCCAGCCTTAGATAGATACAAGTGGAGAGAGGATTCATATTGCCAATCCCACATAGTGGAATAAAGGCATGCTTGTTGCTGTTGCTGTTGCTGTTGAATCAAGAGAAAACTAGACAGGCTGCCAATAATATTTTGGAGAGAATAAGATTCAAGGAAATTTGATAAAACGCCAAGGAAAACCATGCACAAAAAACCAAAACCCACACACTTCCTGTTAACCTCTAATAGAACCTGAATCACACAGGTTTTCACTCATAATTTAAAAAAAAATCTAAGATATAGGGAAACTAGTCACAAAATAATGATAACTCAAGTTTATTAAAAAAAACTTTATCAAGGTCAATAACAAAGGTCCAAGGATCAACCATTTTAAGTTCAATGATTTCTAATCGAACACATAGAACTAGAAGTATAGTAAGGTATTTGGCCATATTCCTCTTCTGTTTTCTTATTGTTACTTATTATGGATGATTCATTTATAAAATTTGAATAATCATGCTACCCACTTATAAAAGACAAAAAGTAGGAAGGAAACTTACAACAAAAAGACCTTCCAGAAGAGAAGATTTAATCTGGCAAACTCCATCGCAATGAGTAGAATTAGATGAACTATTTCCAAGTGAACCTTCAAGAAGAAACCGATCCAATGACTTGTGGGGAGGATATTGGAGTGGTTTGAATGGATCTGAAGTATATAGAACCGTGTATCTTGCACCCAAGTTCTCAAGAAAATTCATGAGCTTCGAGAGTGTCTCCCCTACAAATTTCAAGGATAGCAAATATCAGCAACCTATTTTTTGATAAAAAAGTCAACAAAAAATTTCCTTATACAACTAATGACTAATTGAAATTGAACATACCTTCTGATTTAACAAGTCCAGAATCCTGAGAATCTTCATCACAGAATACAATCAAGTCTGTTTGTCCATTTGTCTTCTTTTCCATTTTTGAGCTCAAATATTCCTGTTTGAAGTTTATTTACCAATTTAGTTCAGTAGAATGTATAGAATAAACATAAATTAGATAGAAATCTTATCGTTCAATTACATGAACTGACTGCAGGTCTGAAAGTTTTGTAATGCTTTCACCATTCACCAAACAGGCATCTGAGGAAGCAATGTGGTTCACTCCTAAACCGTGTCCACAGTTTTCAAGGAACCCAGACATTATTGAATTCTCCAATGTCACCCCCTCGTCAGATTTGGCAATGTACGGGAATGCCATGGAAAAGTTGGAGCTAGTGAAAGAATGCTGGTTAAGAGTCAACAAGAAGTATATTAAATACTTTGTGAGAAGTCTATAGCAAAAACCAAGGTACTTTCTTGCATCAAGAAACCAAATATTCACAACAAAAATACTCTATGTAATAAACATTTTATAAAAAAAGCTAGATTACCTTCAGATAGTCTACCAGTTCTGGTTCCACATTGCTATGTTTTGATATGTCAGAAGATTTCAACTATAAAAGAAGACAGGTTTGTCAGCAAAATTAAAAAGAAGAGACACACTGGTATCACATATAAGATTTACTCCTCGACGAGTTGGTTTAAAGAAAAAGCAATTACAACTTTGAAGGTTATAGTCAATGGAACTGACCCCAAAAGGGAGCAGTTAAGCATAAGTGAGGATTTAGAAAGAATCAATCTAATAAATATTAATGATTGATGAGCTTCTGTAAACCTTTTTTTCCCTTTGGCATCAGAAGACCCAATTTGTGTGCCCAAAAAAACTGTGCTACTATTCTAATGAGCATTATGTCAAAATGTATTACCTTTCTCCCAACAAAAACAAGAGCTACATCAACATTCTGCTGAAGGATCTCACCAGGACACTAGAGAAAGAAATACCCAGCATAAGTTCTGAAGCCTATCCTATAAAGATATCAATTCCTCCACAAAAGTTATCTCTAATGCATAAAGAACAATAAGAGTAAAATATTTTCAGACCATGTTGTCAATGAAAAAGTACCAGTAATTTTGACCAGCCACCTTGTGACAAAACAGAACTAGCTAATTCCTTTGGGGACATGGTATGGTAGTTAACAAATTCTTTGACAGCATCTTGAGATGATCTGCACTAAAAAATAAATTTTAGATCATTAATAACAGATCATCCTACAAAAATATGTAATTTGAGAAGCTAATGACACTATAATAGGACACATTGTTAGAAGCCTGGATAGATATAAAACTTCATCAAGAACATACAAATACTTATTAATAACTAAGATGTCCACACAATACTCCTAGCAAGGGATATTATGGAAGCTGAATATATCAGTAGATAAAGGCTTACGCCACCAATATAAAGGAGCTTGAAGTTCCAAAAATTCTGCACAGCTTTACTACTGTCTATGTGAAGTAAATCTTGTAAGCATCGATTAAATTCATGATAAGAGCAATTTTGAACATGGTAGGCTGCCATAAAATGCAGGTGTGTATTATAGGCCAGCTATGGCACAACATTGAACTGCATGTAACATGGGAACCAAGTACTGTTTTTTTTTTCTGATAAGGTAGGATGATTTTGATGATCAAATAAAATACATCCAAAGATGTAATGTACAGAGAAAAAATGGAAAAGAAAAGAATACAGGTAAATCTACTCCTGCTACAAGGATAAAGGAAAGCCTTCACCTATTCCAAGTACGTATTGGATAACGGAAACTTAGTACCTTAATGATTTTATGTGTAATGAGATACATACAAAGCTCAAATAACCTACAAAATTTAACAATTCCTGCTCCAAGCAAAAACATGGCTGGAATACACTAGAGAAAGCTATCAATGGGTCTTTGATAGAAGATAAACCACTGCAATCATTATTCATTCCACCAAGAACAAGAAGAAAACCATATAAATGGGTCATTGGACTCACTACATGAATCATGCTCTCCATTTAGTTTCATTGGGGGTTTGTATCATCTGTTGGAGTTTACATGTTCAAATTCTTTGTGACTGCTTCTACCCATCTGTTATTGGACACATTTCTACATGTTTTAACTCCACCAGCATGAATTAGGCTTCCTTTGTTACAAGGGCATTTATGGATGTTCGTTGCACATTACTCAATCAACTAAGAGACTAAGACAATTCCTTTTCATTCTACCCCTCAGCAAGACCAGACCATTTACAATTTAGTACCAAATTTTTTTATAAATTATCATGATGACTGACATGACAAAAGCCCTCTTCAACCACCAAAGTGATTGTGGGAAGTTGACTTTACTCAGCTTATACTCCACACTTTCCAGTAAGACGGTGCCTTCCTTCCTGTAATCTTGAAATGTAACATTTTGATGTTCAAAGTTTCAAAATATTCAACACTAGTTTCCATTATTTCTACAGAAGATTAGGTGATCCTGTAGACTTCAGTGCATTATACAAATTACTAATGGAAGATTTAAACAACTTATGTAGCTTTGTTATTGACCATTATGTAGAAATGCAAATACATCCACATGCTTTTCATTCAGCATTGAGATAACTGCTGTTGCTATTATATACATGGTTTTATTGGCCTTTCCTCTTAATTTGCCCATCAATTATAAGGTAAAGACTGAAGTATTCCACTTGATGGATTCAAAAGGCAAATTGATTACGGAAATGAAGAACCTTATGAATTAGTTGTGACACTAAAAACATGGCATAACAGCAAATCCAGTTGCTTCTTTCTTGTTTAGTCTGACCTTTGACCAAACAAGCCACCACAATTAAGGTGACAAGTTGTGACCCGATCCACAAACCCAACACACCAACCTGGCATTTAAATGGATTAGTGTTGGGCTTAAATGTATTCAAGACAGAAATAGATCAACCCATTTGACCCATTTAATAAATGGGTTGAATTTGGGTTCAATAGAGCTAACACATTTATGACCTTCAACCCATATAAGGAACTAAATATATAATTTTTTTTAATTTAAAATTATTAAAATATGTACTTATAAAGTTTGATTTGTATTTAACACTTTATATTATTTGTGTACTTGGTTATTCACTTGTATCTTGTGCGTGATTATTTACGTTTTTAATTTTATTTTGATAGTATTCAAAGTTAGATAAGATTAAACAAATTCAATGAGTTAAACGGGTTGGATTGACCTATCTAACTCATTTAACAGAACAAACAGATTAAATGAGTCGTGTTAGCTCAACCATATATAAACGAATTGAATTCGGGTTGGAATTTTCAACCCGTTTAATAAACAAGTTGAATTCAAATTGGATGCAAATGAATTGGGTGGGAAATGAGTTGACCCAAACCCAATTCATCATCTCGTTTTGCCACCTCTACACCACAACCTTCAATTAGATTCTCAGAAAATAGAATTTATGGTTTCATGAAAATTAAATTCATGTAAATGCATGCTTAACATTTTCCAGGGACCACAATATATCAAAATGTCATTTGAGAATAAAAGAGTTTCTGACAAACCAATACACCCAAAAGAGTACATGAAAAAGACTAGTCTTCTTGTGAGAATCCCTGATCAATAATTGAAAGTGGAGGAGTTGAGAGTGAAAGTGGTCTTTTCCAGTACTCCACTTAAAATTGGTTGCTAAATAAATAAGTCATGAAACATAAATGAGAAAGCAGATGCAAGAGAGAGGAGCCATAGACGATGAAAGTTAAAAGATAAGGAAAAGGCAATAAGAAGAAATCCAGGGAAAGGAGGTGAATATGCAGTGAAGAAAATGACTTGTGAGATTTCAATTGAAGAAGTCATTGTTAGACGAGTAGCCAATACAGTCCTTGTATTCACACGTAGTAAGACTCATGATTTCACAGGTGCTTCCCATTTAGTTTATTTCATCAAGTGATACATAAAAAACTAAGATTAAAAAAAAAAATCAAATTTTCACATTGTAACGATCCACGTAAGTATTTGAAGTTCAAGATACATTGTATCTTTTCCTGAAACTTCCCAAAAAATGCAAATGTCACATTTATCAATTGCAGCTCTTTGCTGAAATCGATCCCAGCAAGCCCTTACAGATCTAGTGAAAAGTGCCGCTCTTTCCCCATTAAACCCCAGCCTGTTGGTCAGCAGCCATCGTTCGTAAGCCGAATTCACAACATCATCAACGCAATGCAACTTTCACTGACACACAAGTCTAAAATTTTGGATAACAATTGGGAACACGTGGAAAATCATACCCGAGATAGCGCGAAGACCATAAGAATGCGGGAACAGTGGCAGGCCCAGATAGACCATGTGGAATTTGTGCGACGAATAACACCAACGCAAACCACAACGCCTCAGTTCTCTCCATCTATCTACTCCCTGCAGTACATCAGAGAAGGGAAAAAATCGTTCTTTTAAAAAAAACATTCACGAAAACCCAAAAGAACTAAGAACTAACTTGAGTCGAAGACCCGAAATCCTCCACACAAATCTCACACATCTCAACGTTTGCGAAACACCCAATCAACCATCCGATCTCAAACATTTCCGATGGAACCTACAAATCGGCCATCGGGAATCTAGAAAACGTCCGCCAAATCGGGGAATTTACAGAGACGGATTTCGAGTACGATGACAGGGTGATCAAAGAAGAGATGAGACACTTCGAAGTGCAGAACTCACCACCTCGGGATAGAGCTGCGGACCGTCCTCGCGCCGACCAGAGATCTTCACCTCCACCTCCTCCTCCTCCTCCTGCCCCTCTTCCAAATCGATCGACGGCTTCGCTTTCCAGGGGGCCTGTGGTACGATTGAGGAAGAGGGAATGGTGGGGGTTCATGGTTTCCCAAAAAGCTATATTGGACTGTTTAGAAGATTTCACGGCCGTCCGATCGGAATAAAATACAAGACAACGGATTGCATCGTGCGGCACTCCCAGGTCTAGATTGTTTTTTACCATCGCATCTGACCTTATGATTAGATCACGACCGCACATCCGCCGGTACCACTTGTTAGCTTAAGTTGCAATATATTTTGGGCAGAAAAATTATATGCGCCTCTTCTTCTTCGTCCATGGATGTAGCACCAAGCCGAACCACTTGTTACGCTTATTAGGCTCAAACATATGGTTCGTTATTTGATTTTTCAAACCACATTACTTGCTTTGGTGTTGGTTCGATGTATAGTTAACCTAGCTATGGATAAATATTAACTTAAGTTATTTAACTCCAAGCTTTTGGAACTCCTTGGGTAAATATTGGTCATCTTGTACGAAACAACATTTAGGAAAATTGATTTTTCAAAAAATAATGAACCAAACAATCATTGGGATAAACACCTTTCTTGTTTCACCTTCCTTTATGTCTCAAGTAGGCCAATAAATTGAGTCCTTATGCCTCAAGTAGGCTTATAAATTGAGTAGGCGTGCGATAGGTATAGTCTTAGGTAATGATTTGTGATAATTTTTTATTCTTGGTATTTTTTGACAAGTCAATTTATGTTTTTTTTATTACATAGTTTATGAAATAAGTGATGAATCATGTTTGATAAATTTGAAAAATAAATACTCATTTTTTGTCTAAAATGACAAAATTACCTTTCATATTGAAAATCCTATCTCTCCTAATATACTCTCATTCTTTTCTTTCATTTACTACTGTCGTCTCTTACTCATCCACATCATCTTCTCCTCGTCCTCCTACAAATGTCCGCCTCCACTTGTTCCTTGCATCACTTTATTATTATTATTATTCTTATTCTTATTCTTATTCTTCCTTATCATGACCACTTTATCATCCATGGCCATTGTACCATCGAAGATTTCACCCCTCCTCCTCTTCCCATCCTCGACCTCTGCTCGTCGTCGAAGCAGTACCCTTCCTCGTTGTTCCTGTTGTTATCCGTGAAGTCTTCTCTAACACTAGTGTTGTTGGCGACATTCTGCTAAAGCAGCAAAGCCTACTCAAGGCTCAATCGGAGGTTGGCGATTACAGCAGACCACAACCACTAACTCTAGAGCTGGACGAGGGTGTCGAACTATAAGTTTTGGTGGTAGAGGCAAGAGATGAAATCACCCCCATCATTCCTCCTCGTCTGCCTCCTCCTCCTCCACCCCCATCTTTCCTCATTCACCCCCATCTCTCCTCTTCCTCGTCATCTACCGTCTTCTCTCCTCCTCGTATACTTCTTACCCTTCTCGTCCTATGCCCTCGTATCTCTTTGTTCGGCCTTATCTCTCCTCTTCCTTCACCCATTCACTTCCCTTAACCTTCTTTGGGGATTTTGTGCAGAAAAGAAGAGTCCGTAGGTTTTGCCATGTCCATTGACATTGAAGAAGAAAAGGAATAAGAAGATCAACTGGGGAAAAGAAAAGTTCCTTTGTAATATTGCATTTTAAAGAAAGACAATATAGAAAATAAACGGAAAAAAATCTTAGTGTTTTTAAAAAAAGTTGTCTCTCATAGTTCTTGTTTTCCAACGTTTTTTATGTTTTTACACATGACAAAAAAACTAGTGTTTTTAAATAAATTTGCATTTTTTATGTGTCTAATTTAACTTTTTCTCCATAAGTGATTATTTTTAATAAACTGTAGAAAATAATTGTTACCAAATATTATCTTAATCATTTTCTTACCCTTTAAATTCTATCATTTGATCATTTCCTCTATACTTCTATCATTACCCATTCTATCATTTGTAATATAACATAAAACATGTAGGGTAGACAAGTAAGTGAGTAAATACTTGTTTGAGCTAATAATTTGATCATTTAGTATTTAAGTAAATAACTAAAATCATGTTATATTACGACATTCCATATAAACTATTAAGGCATAAGAATTCATTATTAAAATACTACGTTTAAATGTCTTATTACAAATTTAAATCAAAATTACTAGATAAATATATAAAATATTATTCATCATTTCATAATTTTAAAATGGAACTAAAATTAAAAAACAAAGTGATCAGAAGAATACAAATAAACTAGTGACTTATATATAACTACCTTTACTTGTACCTTATAAGAATAAAGATAAAATGAGTGATTGATAAATAGATAATAGGATGAAACTTTTTCAATCCTTATTTGTATAAAATTGGACATGTGGAGGCAAATAACGAGTAAATATCCTCCCTACTTATCAAACTAGCCACAATCCAACTTAATAAATAGGAGAGAAGCATGTACGTCAAGACAAGAGCGTTGTTTCTAGGGTTAAAGTTATGACATTTCCAGAAGCATCGACCTCCATTTCTTATGACTTCTAACAATGGCAAATATATTAATAAGTTTTTCAGGAAGATTTTTCCAAGTACCCAACAGCTCTTACATAAGGTTCCTTGTGTATTTTGCAGATGGGCAAAAAAACACATATTGCCGATCATGGTGGTAAGAACGTTAACGAGGCAGTCATTCACCTTGAGAAATCAATTGGTGGAACACATGAATAAATCAAAGCTGAAGAGATGCAAGAGAAGAGGAAATCTAGCAAAAGAAAATATGATGTAACAACACTTCATCGGAAACCAACTACCATGATGTAGTTGATCAGGAGGAGTGAAACTTCTACCTCTCTCTTAGGTTCGAATCTCACGGACTGCAAGGAGAAAATATATGCATATCTATATCAAAAAAAAAAAAAACAATACTTCACCGGAGAAAAAGGTAACGGAGACAAGGTAAATATGGCAAAGTGCGATGACTAGAGTATGATTTATTCTCCTTCTACTATTGCTAGTACATTACAAAATAATTTTAATAGATGTCAAAAATACTAAGTTTTTTTTTTTGGTAAAAGTTTAATATGTATTTCATCGACTTTAAATGTCCGATAAGAAAAACAAAGTAATGTATAGAATATTACAGTAGTAGAGGCAACAACTTAAAAATTAATGTCCAAAAATTACACCACCAGTAGACAGATCTGCAACATTTAATTAGAGCCTCAAAGACCCTCAGGTGACACAGAACCACTTCCAAGGTCAAAAACACTAAGTAATAAGAGACAGAAATGGTTAGCATTGAAATAAGTTGGTGGAGGACAACAACCTAAGTAGTTAGTCGGACATTTGAGCTGGGAAATAACAGGAATGCCTCATTGAGATGGTTACTGAAGTTTCATGGCTATTACACAGCCTAAATTTGTTTTTATTTCTTGGACCGCGCTTATTACTAATGTTCTACGAATTTAAGAAAGTCAAGAGCGTGATTAAGTAAATATAGTAAGGGTGCTCGTCTCACCACTGTCTCATATACTTCCATCCAAAGCATCTCTTGTTCACGCCTTAGAGCTGTTTTTATTAGGAGTGGGCACGGTTCGGTTTGTGACAAAACCACAAACCAAACCATATAATTCGATTTGAACAATTTTCAAACCGAACCGAATCATTTTATCTATTGAAACCGAACCAAACCGAACCATTCAAAATCGGTTTGGTTCGGTTCGGTTTGTGGTTTAACCATTTAATAAAACATATAGAAAAAAATAAAATGTTGATAGTGAAAAATAAAAGAATA
>JAMKQA010034364.1:0-14206 GCA_024699735.1 Posidonia australis | reverse complement strand
TACATGCAGTTTTCAGCAGTATAATCACCCTGAGCAGAGGTTGAGGATGTATTAAAAGCATGATTACCTGGCGCGTGGATGGGAGTAGGTGGTTGAGGATTTGGAGCCTAAGAAGATCCACCAAGATCATCACTTTCAAGACAATCATAGACAACCAACACTTTCTTAAACTTGGACAGCGATAAATTTCTCGTTCTGACTTCCATTTCAATGAATCTAGCTGTATCTTCTTCCTTGGGAGTTTGATTAGGAGAGGTGCTAATCGAAGATGATGGGATGCTGCCTTTATATGAAGTGGTAGGGATGGGAATAGGGAGTATCCCAGGGGAGTTGGAGATTGGCTTAGGACTAACAGGTCTAGTCCAGACATGTTTCCCTTCATTAGATAGTCTATTGCCTTTAGCTCCTCTCCATCCTTTATTGCTTTTGAACTGCTTTCTTATGGGTTTCAGGCTAGCAGTATTACCCTGTCCAGAGGGGACTTTGGCAGGCCATTTTTGGGGCGGTGCTTGAGTGTTTCCCGAGGTAGAATAAAGGTTCCAACTGAGTCTGTATTTTATAGGATAAACAAATTTTCCAAAGGCAAAATACTTGCAATCTGGGATGTCATTCCCAGGAAGAGTTTTTATTCTTAGTCTAGCAAAACCCAGATGCTTCATATGATCTATGGTGAAATCCACTTCCATAAGCTCAGCAAAATCAGCTACCATGTGACGGAATATGTCTATGTTCCAAAGGTGATGCGGGATACCTTCCAATCTAATCCAAACCCCATCCTCTTTTATGATATTAACCGCATTAGAATTTGGGGTCCATGGGATGAAGGATGCAGAAATACTTTGTAACAAATGCCCGTGCATCTTAAGAGAATCAGTTCTAGCTTTTACAGTAGGAAATATCAGGAGAAATTTACCAGGAGAGGAGGTCTGAATATCGACATCAGAACCATTTGTCCAATAAGTTCGGACATGATTTTCTAATGTTTCCTTTGTAAGAGTGGGAGCGTGTGCCGTGACTATCGCGCTGCGAGATAACAACTGATAGTGGTTGCACACCGCTTCTAATAGAGGTAAGACAGAAGGATTCTGAGGAGAGAGTCCGTGAGATGACATGTCTTCAGGAGTAGAGGGCACTTCCTGAAAATATTTGCATATAGCAACCGAATGAGTGGGGGATCTACACCTAAAGCAAGTACCAACATACATACAGGCAGATTTCGTATGACCTTTCAGACCACATTGAAAGCATCTACCACTTATTTTACAGATGCTTACCCAAGGAGGAACGATTTTTTTCCTGGAAACCACCTTCCAGTCGTCGCTCTGTGCTTCAACAGAGGAGCAAGAGTTTTTCTCCGTAAAGGTTGAGGAACCAGTTGCGCAAGGGAGGGGAAGAGCTTTAGCAGGGGACGCGAGTACTGCAAATCTCGACCCAGAGGAGGCAAATCGTTTGCCAGAGATAGAAGGGAGAGGGGATGGGATAGACGTGCGGCTGGAGTTAATGCAATTGTCAGAAAAAGACCAATCGTTTGGAATTTCTTCCGTGCAGGATGAAAAAAAATGTCTTTATTAATGGTAGTGTTGTTACAGTAACAGCTATCAGAGACGTTACTTGTACTGTGGAATATTTGTTAATGTGCTCATTTAAAGCCTGCACAGTTCCTGCCAATTCTACCGTAGAACCGTAAATATGGCATAAATCTGGCCTAATCGCCGAACTCCGTGGGATATGCTCGGTGGGATTAGTGCAAACAGGAGGGGTGTAATTAAGATTAGCAGGCCTAATGACAGAAAAAACAGGTGGACTATAGGTCGTATAATTCCAAATAGAAGGAGACGGAATTTTAATACGATTCGATTGCTTGTCAGAGTCTTGGAAGTTCCACCCCCGCCATTTACAGGGAGAAGGTCGCCGGCACTCCTCCGCTGATGTCGCTGGAGAAGAAGAAGATGGAGATATGCAGACATAATCATCAAATAAAGATGGAATAAAACTAACTATAGTGCTATTACTTTCGCGTACAGGCAGCAAGTCATCCACAAACCAAAGTATTTCTTTCTCACTGTCGCCATTAAAAATGATATCTGAACTCAGAGAAGCAAGAAAAGCATGATTCGAGAAGGATAACCTGTTTATTTCACAGATCTTAAGATATTTTAATCAGCAATAGGACAGATTCCAAGTAAGAAACACAGTATTTATGCAGATATTAGGTAAGTTTCTAGACAGAGATAATAATTTAGGAGAGAATCCATCGGAAAGATGGAAAAAAAAGCATCTGCCTGTCTTGCTCCAAGCAAGATGGATCCCAATCGACAGCTCGTCGGAGGGACCAGAGGTAGAAGAAATGTTAATGGCACCAGAGGAGATCTCTGGTTCATCCTCATAGGGGAAGAATGATCCTTCTTCCTCATGCGTACCTGCTCCTTAGAAGACGATCTGCAGTGCTTTCGAGATCGAAGGAGGCGGTGAGGCTTTATCGGGGGAGAAGGATCGTCGAAACAGTCCTCTTCGAAGAGGCTCTCTTTGAAAGCAGTCCAGTCGAAGCGGGTGGCTTGATGGAGGAGGAAGGAGTCGGATGAGCGTTCAAAACCCTTCCGAGGGTTTCGACCACGGCGACGCTGAGTTTGTCCTTTTGGGGACATTATTTCGCGAGAGCAATTTCAAGCAAAAGAAAGTTCTCCAATACTGTAGGAAGAATAAGCTATATACAACATTCTCTAGGAATGTACAGATAATATACTGTATAATGGATATTCTTCTAAAAGCATGAAAAAAAAAAACTATAGAATAAACAGAGTGGAAACATGACGTAGTCAGAAATATGGGCACAATTGCTGCATGCCAACAGAAATCAGCAGGCATATGATAATAAATCACTACAGCAACTTACCTACCATATCTCAATATCAATCATATGTCTTGAAAGAACACTACAAACAAAGCATACCCCAACCATTCAATCATCAAATAACTCCTGAATAAACAAAGAGCATATGTGCTTGAAGAAACTTTTGAATGTGACATGAGATTTATAAATTGTAATACCTGCAGAATAATGGATCGATCCAATTGCCATTTTGTTGATTGAGTGATCAATTTATGCTAGAAATAGTATGAATAATTAATAATTAAGAATCTTGGAAAAATTAGATAGTATCTCCAGACAGATCAAGGGTAAAACCTGTAATAAAGCTAAAATTTATAATAATGCTATCTAATAAATCTAATATACAACACCTTTGGAATGTAAAGTTCATGGAACAAAATCAATCTATATATAAACTCAGACACAAGTGGAAATTGAGATGAAATATTACTCAATATTCGTTGATTAAATGGAGATATCCAAGTTTAATTCATCATCAACACTTTGACGTGGAGAGGTGCATCAAGATACCCTTTGCACAAATGCCTGGCCAATCGATGACGAGGTTGGTGGTTTAGTTGAATCTGAAATTCAGCAGGACATGGCACTTGATGGAACCAAGATAGCAGACGAGGTTTCGGTAAATGAGTCACATGAATTTTGCTAGTGTGACTGATAATTCTGAAAATGCTGCTATAGTCTAAAACAAGATAATACTTGTTGCGGTGATGTCGATGTGGAGATCACTAATTCTCGGATGCATCTCGGGAGACTCACAGTGAAATAGATGCTCTCATCAACTCAGGAAAATGTGGCATGCCAGAATCAGTCCAGGAGACTGCTATAGTCTTAAACACGGTGGTGGTTGTGAACTGCCCTAGGGAACATTTTGGAGAAATCAACGGGAATGCAGTGTGATTCTGTAAAAACATATTCTAAAGTAAAAAATACAAAACACACGAAATTGTTTTCTAAAGATTATTTAAAATGACCTCTTCTTAAGCAAAGTTCATCAGATATCTTACAAAAAATAAGGAGTAATTAAGAAGGCTACCTTAAGCTGTGATCACATTTAATTGTTCGTAATTTCCTATCTTCTATTCTAATTCAATAGTAACCAATTCATTTCATCGGAACCCAAACTCTCCCAAGATCATCTAATAAAAGAGTAAAGAGCAGATCACATCTAATAGTCAGAAAAGGGCAAACCCGTAAGCCAAGGCACAACAGATCTACAGGCCGCTTCAATGTGATCCCCGAGCAATATTTTGACACAACCAAGATTTCTGAGAGCACCAGCTGATAATCTCGATGAGTACAAGGACAATAAGGGCTTGAATAAAACATGCTCAATAATGTAAAAAATTCTTTAGATTGGAATATATTGCATGCTCAATAATTCTCTGCCTGGGATCTTCAAATGTTTAATGTGAAAACTTCAAAAAACTATAAGCAGATGTACATGAAGATTCGCATGCTTCACATGTAGAAAAGTCCTGATCAATTCATATTTGAAAATTTAAAACTGTATATTTACCAATGTTTATATTGTTAAAATCGAAGAACATGCTTAGGATGGTTTCCCAGTTTCCCAAGTGCCTTATCCAGGACAATACTGAAATCATGAAAAGGCACCAGCTCCATTTTGCATGAATGCAAACAAGCTTTCAATTTAAGAAATCGAGGGCAGTAAGAGTGCTGGAGAAGCTCATCAGTCATCATGGTCTCAAAAGGAGAGATGTTGAGTTAAAAGAAGCACACTCATGTTTATGCTGCCGACTATACACTAGGCTGGCTTAGAAGGTAAGCTACCATAGTTTTGCAATCTTTAGCCTTGTCTAAACTCAATCACTTTTGCAACCAGAAATCATGCAATGACAAATCTCATAGAACCTTGCATTGTCAGAGAATGTCCCAAAAGAGGAAAATAGCACCAAGTGAACACAAGCTTAAGAAAAACGTGAGATATTATAAGGAAATCATGTTATGTATTAAACAATGTATGACTTGATATACTAAGTAGAACACTAGTAGCTCACTATTACTTATGAGAAATAAGTTAGCATCTTGTTTGTAAAAGTAACTGCTTTACAGGACCATGTATTAGCATGCTTCGGATACTATTTTTTCAAGAAAAGTAGTTAATTAGATATAATTAATCCATTTAAACACCTTCTACCTTCATAACTTTTCTAAGAAGAAATTAAGGATGTAATAATTAAGCAAGAAAGTAAAAGGAATGTACATATAATGATATGAATGATATGCTGTACATGGAAACAACTGATAAAAGATTATTTATATGGCTTTTGCTGACCTTTTCTTTATTTACTTTTACAAAAGTTTACTTCAACAACACAATTTTCCCAAACAAAACTATAACAGATAGTTATTTAGCCTGAGCAAAGCCCACTTGTTTCTTTCGAAATTTCACGGTGTTGCCTTCCTTTATAGGCCTCCATTTTTACTGTACTAGATAGAGAGCTTAAATCATAAGCAGAGACAAACTTTCAAAAAAGGCAACATGATTGGCTGTGCTGTGTCCACCGTTTCAGTAGGAATCTCATGAACGTCTCTTGTGGAAGAGAACAGTTGTGGACTTGTGGTGCCACCTTCCTTTTCCACTGTATTGTTCGGTTCATCTGCTGGATACAAGCCAAATATAGGTAGAGAGCAGGTTCCCAAACTAAGCTGTATCACAGAAAAGAAAGAGAAGCCGGGTGGGGCGTCGCTGCCGGCGCTGGTGCCCTCTGGCTCATCCAGCCACAAGCTTTTTTAGAAGAAGAGGATCTTCAAGATCGAGCCGTTCAAGCAGAGGGTGGGGCTCGATCCGAACTACGCGGACAAGGCGTGGAAGATCCTCGAGTACGCCATTCACCAGATTTACAACCACAACGCCAGCGGCCTCAGCTTCGAGGAGCTCTACAAGATAAAGCAAAGATGGGCAGCGGTCATATCGCCGGGGAGGGTTTCGAAAAGACGTCCTACTTCAGGAACATGCACGTTGTGGATCGGGACAACAGTCTATTTCCAGCCTCCGGACTCCGACTGCTGACCGACCATCCTGGTTGCTGCGACATCTAAAACTTGGTAACCACTGTCGACGGAAAAAGAGAAGGCAGGTACGCGGCAAGAGGAAGCTTCTTCCCTCCCCCTTCGGGATTGAATCAGACCTTCTCTCTGGTTCTTTGCTCAGCCCTGCTCTATCCTTTTCTTCGACGATTTGTCGAATGGTTTGCGTCTTACTCGGTGCAAGATGGGCATATTTCTATCTTTGTTTGTTCTAGCTGATTTTGCCCTTCTTCCTTCTCTGTTGGGCGAAATATGTCCTGTTGCTACTATTGATGTCGATTTTCTTTGTCGGTGTCTTCGTGGTGACTGGTTTATTTTTACGAAATATTGTTTATTGCTGTTAATTACAGATCGCGATGCATATTTGTTTGATCTAGCTTTGCCTGGTCTTTTTACACCAGTAACGGGAGATGCCCTATTTCGTCGGTGCCTAGTAGGGATAGGTATCTTCTCAGGCCGTCCTTAACTCTGGAAGAGTTTAATCCTGTCATCTGTGGGGAGTTTAATATCCCTTCGGATACCCTTATCCCCTCTTCCTCTGATATGATTGTAAGTCCTGTTTTTGCTCCGTTGAGCAAATCGTCGGTCGATGCTTATCGGTGCTCGCTCACCGGTCGTCGGCAGAGCGGTGTGTTTTCAGATTCCAACAGAGTTTTCTCGGGGTTAATACGGTGGTTAGCATTAATCCCGCAATTTCGGGGATTAATTCAGCGACTGCTGCTTCGGGGATTTACTTGGAAACTGTTTCGAAAATTCTGGAAATTACTGTTGAATGCAATTCGGCATTAATGCGCACTGTTGCGCGTCCTCTCATGTCACTCATTACACGCACTCACCGCATTTTTTTAATGTTAATAAAAATTCGAAATATGAAGCGTTACACATTCGCGCGGGGAAAATCTCTGACTCAGAGATTTCCTCTGACAGTGGAGAGGTGAGAAGCCGCCCTTTTCTGACATGCCCTGACACTGAACCTTCCTCTCCTCTCTCTCTTTCTTTCGAACGGAGATATCTTTTCTCTGGTTCGAGATTTGCTCTCCTGGCATCCCCTGTTAATCCTGGTTACTTTTGTGTTGCTAATTTCTGTCTATTCTCCATCTTAAAATTGATCTATTTTATTCTGGTTGGACATTGTTACTTCAAATCATTCTCTGGTTGATTTGGAAAGAAAGGAATAATAGGTTTTTCAAATCATTCTCTGGTTGATCTGGAAAGAAAGGAACAATAGAGTTTTCCGCAATTCAGTAAGATCGTACTCTTAGATCATTAATGATATTATTTCTCTGATGAATTTCTAGGTAGAAACTCTTGTTTCAGGTTTTGAGAAGGAGGAAATGTTGTAATTTGTTTCTATCATGGCTTCACAACTTATGGAGCCTTCCATTCCCCATTCCATCCCTCCTTCTTCAAGAGTACCATCTGGAGAGGATTCTCAGAATATTTTGGAGAATTTAGAAGAGTGACATTGACATTATGACTTAAGAAATTTTGTGTTAGATTCTGTTTGGCTGTACCATTGATGATATTTTTGATACTTTTTGAGGACTATTATGTCTGAGACTCTGTAATAATTTTACAATGACTCTGTTTCTTATTTGGCTTTTAATGCCGATAAATAATAAATCTCTAAAATGTTAACAAAAAATAAATTTCAAGGTGTTGTGAGAACATGGCATACAACTCTCTCTCTCTCTTAGCAACTCAAGCCAAAAAGCATGTGACTGACACTTCATCTTAAAAATAAATGATGAGGTAAAATTAGTGTCAAGCTTCTTTAACATGCCACCATAAATTATCATCATTCCTCCCTTCCTAAAGAAAAAATTTCTACTAAGCAAGATCTAGGCATACTTGTCAAGCCAGTCAAATCATCATTTACTCACCTCAAGAAGTTGAGAACCAAGATTAGTATCATCACAAGTATTTAACTTAGAAGTTTAAATATATTTTGTAACTTGTAAAGAACAAATAAAATAACAACACTAAAAAGTATAACCTAAATTATTGAATATCCATATACATACCCATGCCATTCTTATACTTGGCCTTCCTTTAAGCTCATTCCAAAGCGAACCATCTTCTTATGGAATATATGTTGCTAAGAAAGCAAATAAAAAAAACAATTAAGCAAGATGATTTTGCAAAAATCTATGTATTATGTATCAGTACCTCTACTTAAAACAAAGGTGAAAGCAACGATATACACATGCCATGTATGAAAGTAGACATTAAAACTAAATATTTGCTAAAACTCAAATTAAGTGTTTCTAAATACTTTTCTCAAAGAATAAGCTAAAATGACAGAGTAACACTAGTCTTTGTAACACGCATGTAGATAATTGTATTTTGCAAAAAAAAAAAAAGTATTAAGAGACCAAAATTGCATGTCAATTACTCATAAACAAGTAACTCCCAGAATATAATTCTAGGAATTATTCAAACCCATAATAATTATAATTGCCACTCAAATGCACAAGTAATTAAGTAGACATCTATAAGAACTTAGTATGTATATATAGTAAGAAACAAAAGCCTCTACGGTAAATGAAGATCCGACAAAATATTAGAGAAGTTGAGATATTTTGGGAGGAAATATATATTATAATTAGAAAATAAATGATATTCCTTTTTGTTGTCTTGCAAAATAATGTGTTATAATTAAAACATATATAAAAAAAACTAAGCTTATTGTATCTATAATTGCTATATGGTAATTACCTTAAGTAAAGAGAATGTGCTCAACAATCCAAAGAAGAAAGCTCAAACGACAAAGAAACATGTAAACAAAAGAAGCATTAATTAGTTGTAAATCAAGGAAGGATAGGTTACCTTATTAATGCTCTTAACCTTCCTAGTCAAGGATCATCATGATCCATGATTAGGGGTGGACACGTTTGAGATAAAACCACAAACCAAATCATATAGTTTGGTTTGAACAATTTTCAAACCGAATCGAACCATTTTATCTATTGAAACCGAACCAAATCAAACCATTCAAAATTGGTTTGGTTCAGTTCGATTTGTGGTTTAACCATTTAATAAAACTAATAGAAAAAATAAAATGTTAATAGTGAAAAATGAAAGAATATAATTGGATATAAGATAAAATAACAATAATCATGTCTGATGCAGCAACAAAAACTGAAATTCTAAACAGAAATTATGATTGCTAGTAATATGAAATTCTCATGTATCATATTATGATAGAATTACAGTAGTAAAGTTTATCGACTGTAGGTATTAAACGTAAAATAACGTGGTAAGAGATACATAAGAATGATCATGGTTCGAACTATGATTCTAAATCATAAATCTCTAATTATATTCTTTTAAATATTTAATATACATATTAACATATATAGTTTATATTGGGTTCGGTTTGGTTCAATTAAATCGTCCTTGAAACCACAAATCGAACCATATGATTCAATTTACAGATATTCCAAATCAAACCAAACCACTAAATTTGAAAAATTGAATTGAACCATGGTGTAGTTTGTCAGGGGGAGTGAAACTCACACCTCCCTCATAGGTTCGAATCTCATGGACCGTAGGGAGAAAAAATATATATCTATTGATTTCAGAAAAAAAACCGAACTGAACCACTAAAAATGTTTCAGTTCGATTTGGTTAACCGGTTTGAACGATTTAGGTGCCCAACCTTATATGATTGTCAATATTGATCTCAAAATACTCATCTTGAAGGGGCTCCATCTTATCACACTACTGCAAAAAGTCGTGTTGGTAAGAGAACGTGTGACAAAATATCCTTTAGAAACTTACTGATGGAATTTCGTTACGAATTTTCACACCAATTGTTTCCATAGGCACGGGAGTAGGAGGAAAAACTCTCGCTTTACAGATACTTCTAAACTTCTAAAATATCCAAACAAACATGCAATTCTTCCACAACCAACTACATGCACCACCACCACCATGGTCATCTTTGACAATTATTCATCTCCAGAGCTACACCACCATCGTGACCATCTCCTGCAGCAACCACCACCTTCTTGTAATGGGCAATTTCATCCTCTCAACTATAGCTACTATCATCATGACCGTCTCCGACAATAGTTCTTCTCAACAGCCACCCTTGCCATTGTGACCATCTCTTGTAGCGATTCTTCTTCATAGCCACCACCGCCACTGTGATCATCTCCTACAACAACCACTACCTTCTTGCAACAGGTGATTTCATCCTCTCAATTGCAGCTATCACCATCATAGGCATTTGCACCTCCTATTCCTCTTCTTCCACCACCACATGCCCTGTTTTTGGTTTTTGTCCTACATATTAGACCTTTTGATTTTTGTATTGTGTGAGTAATGATGGATGGAATGATATTTTAGTTCACGGTATGATTATTTTAGTATCACCTCACTATAAATGACAATGTAGACAATAAGATTGTTTATGATAAGGAGGCTCTTAAGTGCTTATTGTGTTTCTTATGTTATCTTGTTTGTGTTGTGCATATAAGATGAAATCTGCACCAAATCAATTAGTTTCTATAGACACCTCGATTATGAAGTCCTTTGGTAACAGGCTACTCGGGAAAGATGCTCCAATTGCGACCATTAAAATCCTAATTTTCAAACCTAAAATCGTAAACCTTAGCTCCAACTAAAACCTCAAACCCACCTAAGCCCACACCAGTCCACTCTGACCTAATTAAAGTAAAAAACAATAATTAAGAATTAAAACTAAACAAAATTCATTTAAAACACTTAAAATCCAAATTAATCAAACAAAAACCCCAATTAAAGTCAAAATTAAATAAAATCCACTTAAATCAACTTAAAATCCAGTTAATCAAATTAAAATCCTAATTAAAACCAAAATCCACTTAAGCCACTTAAAATCCAAGTAAATAAAGTAAAAACCCTAATTAAAATCAAAACCAAGTAAAATACATTTAAACCATTTAAAATTCAAGTTAATTAAAAGAAAACCCTAATTAAAGCACAAATCGAGTAAAACTCAATAAAATTAAATCTAATTAAAAAAAACTCTAATCCACACAAATTCAAGCAAAAAACAATTAAATTAAAACCTAAATCAAATCCTTAATCAAATCAAATAGAAGCCAATTAAATCAAAATTTAAAAGAAAAAAACCTAATTAAATCACCAAACTAATCTTAAAACTAAAATCCAAAATCTAAATTAAAATCACTAAAATAAACCATAAAAACCTAAATCTAAAACTCAAAAACTTAAAACCCTAATTTAAATCACAAAAACCCTAAAGTAATCAAATTCCTAAAAACCCTAAACTAATAAAACCCTAAAAACCCTAATTTAAAATCAATTAATTAAATCCCAAAAGCCCTAAAATAATTAAAATCCTAGAAACCCTAATTTAAAACTAATTAATTAAACCTTAAATCAAAAAATCAAAAATTCAAATAAATTCACAAAACCTAATTAAAAAAACCTAAAACATAAACCCTAAAATCCCTTGAAACCTAAAAAACAAAAATCTAAAAACCCTAAAAACAAAAGCCCAAAACCTAGGCCCATTATCAACCCAAATGCATCCCATTTCCACTTCAATCAAAAGCTTTATAAAAGAGCAAAAAATAATTCCGACCGCCGCCAATGACCCCCTCAATCTCCGACGCCATTTCTGGCAGTCACTCCCGAGATCTCTGGCACTCATCCTCCTCTCGCGCAATCTCCGGACCTTCCTCCTCCGTCGCATGCTCAATCCAATGGCATCCAAGCCCTAAGGAGGATGATCAACGGCGGGAGAAGGCTGGACCGGAGTTTAAAAAAGCCATCCGCCGTTGATAGACGATCTCTGCCGGCCAACGCTCTTCAGGCCCTCTCTTCCAGACTCCCAGCACGCGTGAAACCCACATCTAGAACCTAGCTAATCCACTTGACTTCCAGAGCCTCTCCTTCAGCCATTTACACCTCCGAAAGCCCCGAGCCGTCGTAGCCAGAGCAACCACCTGGGAAGCGCCGCCGTCAAGCACTGCCGGGGAGACAGCGCTGCCAACCAGGTACTCCTTTCGCTTCTCTTTCTATCCAGAGCATCCCCCTTTAGGTTTGGAGAGCTCCCCAACCCTCTGAGTCGCGTTCAGCAGGAGACCGCAACGCCCCTGTGTCGTCTCCTTCTCCTCTGGTGGTGGGTTCACCACCACCGACGAGACTCATGGCCTCTGTGGACGAGAAGAAATCCGTGGGACTTCTCCCCCCTCTGCCTCCTTCTCCTCCCTGAGCCCCGTCACTCAGGAGAGGCTTCCCTGGACTCATGTGGCCAGGGTCAACGTTGCCGTCGTCGCTGCTCCACCAACCATTGCACCTTTGCTGTCGCAGTCGTTGGAAGTCACCGGACGTCCCTGTCGCTCGCAACCTCCTCAGAGAGACCCACCACACCGTCATGAATCTCGCCAAACTGCCACGTTCTTGCTCCGGAGCCTAGAGCGCCGCCAGTGCCTCTACCGTCGTCGTCTCCAGCACAGGAGACGGGGGGAGCGCGCCAGACCTCTCTGGTCCTCGTCGATACGTCCAGAAGTCCCCTCGAATCTCCATAAAGCTCTCCCGGTCCTCGTCGTGCCGCTCCAGCCACCGTGTCGTCGCTATCACCCTCGCCGTCGTCTCCCTCAGCGTCGGTCAACTCCACGACAGAGCCAAAAGTGGGGGGAGATCCTCAGGCCTCCCTAGTCTCTTCCAACGCTCCGGAGACACTCGCCGTACCTCTCTTCAGCCTCTTGAGTCGTCGCCGGAGCCATCCAGTCGCTGCGCCATTGTAGGGTCGTCGCCAAAGGTCCTGCCAGAGTGGGAACACCGGCGGTCCTCCGGTGATCTTTGAAGGAGTGGTTTTTGTTTGAGGCTCCTTAGTTTTAAGTTGTTTGCATTTGAGTCCTTTTTTATTACATTTGAGTCCTTTTATTTATGTTTAGGTCCCTGTTGTTTTAAATAACTTTTTGTTCCTTTAATTACTCTAGTAAATATTGCATTCTTTACCTTGTTTCATTTTAATTTCATTATCAGTCCTGTAAATATGTGTTTTCTCACGTTTAAATCCCTACATTAATGTTTTCGTTATAATTAAGTCCTGAGATCTTGCATTTTGCCCTTAGAATCCTTTAAAATGAATTTTCTTGGTAAATTTTGCATCCATAGCCCTAAGGCATCCATAATTACACTGAGCATGTAAATAATTCAATTTTTATCACATTCAGTCCTAGAGATTTTGCATGTAAGTCCCTAGATTCACAGCATACAGTCCTTGAGTATAGAAAATTTGCATCAAGACCCTTAGATTAATTTTAAATCCATCATTTAGCGTTTTAATTGTTTTCTCACATATTTTTGGTATTTTCCACTTATTGCATTTCACATTTGGCACTTAATCATAAATTCCATTTAAAAATCATGTTTGCACTGTGAATTGATCTTTAGTTTCGTATTTTAATCAAATTTGCACTTATGTGTGAATTTTGCACTTTAGACTCTAGGTTTTCAGGAGATTACCAAGGTGCAATTTTCACACATCTCAGTGCCACATTGTCATTTGATCCACTATCTGCATATTAAAATAGAACTCGTTGAATATTCTTTAATCCAAGTTTTCCCTTTTTTTTTTGAGAGTTTTGCATTTTAGTCCTTGTTTTTGTCCTTTATTGTGTTTACACCATTTTGTTGTTTTTCCTCTTCTTGTTTTCTTGTAAATAACACTTTCTTGACATTCGCATACATTTTCGCATCTCTTTGACCAAGCATTATCCCCTTGGACTTATTACATTTGACCATTAAAATGACCAAATTGCCCCTATGCCACCAATTCATGCACATGCATTTCAATTTTTGCACTCTGTCTTGCATAATCTTTGTCCAAGTCATTCCTTAGCAGTTTTTACATATTTTGGTACACATTCATGCATTTTACCTAGTTTTTATCACATTTGCGTATCAGTCCCCCTTGCAATTAAGCATGCATCTCATGTGTTTCTTTCGTGGATATTTCTTCACTTTGTTTTCGGAGCCTCTCACCTGACATTAGATTTGATTTCCTTTACTCCTACATTTCGGATTTTTCCAATTTGATTTGGATTTCATTGCCTAAGGGCATATACTAACAGACCAAAAGGCCCACATTGACCCACATGCGGATTATTTCTTTTTTTTGATTTTCACGACTTTTTTATGATTTTCACTACAAAAAAATCGACATTTAGCGAGGACAATATTCCTCACAAAGTCCTCGCTAGACAATATAACGAGGACGTTGCGAGGAATAATTGTCCTCGT
>JAMKQA010034363.1:0-13874 GCA_024699735.1 Posidonia australis | reverse complement strand
GGTGTTTTGTTGATAGTAGGATTATTTGCATGAAAATCAAGATAATGCATGGAAAATTGTAGAAAAATCATGAAATGAATGGAAATGTGTTGTATTGCGTGAGAATGTAGAGATCATGCGGTTAGGATTCATGTTTGTGGGGAAAATGTGATTTTGGGGTTGAAGGCTACAGTGGCCATTCTTGAGCCCCTTCCCCTTTTGATTTTCGTTTGAACTATGTGATTGATGGAATCATGAATGGTTTGAGGGGTTTTGAAGTAGACTTGAGGGTCTCGAGGACATTGCGAGAAAAAATCCTCACAAAAAAACTCGCTAATTATTGTGGTATAATTTCCTCACAAAATCCCCGCTATATGTCCTCGTTATATTATTGCGAGGACATTTCCTCCCTATTTATCCTCGCAAAATCTAGTTTTTCTTGTAGTGCAACTTTCAGGTTCCCCAGATTAAGGTAAGGCCAACTTCATGGAATCTAGGATCACATAATAGGATTTAATACTTCTAGTACCACTTTTTAACCTTCCTTAGAGTCCACCAAGAAGGCCTAGGCAGCGGGTTTGTTTCTCTATAGAGGGGATCATAACCTAGAATTATGTCCTTATGTATCGTATCCTAATAGACCACAACGCGATAAACAAACGTGAAGCATAAGAGAATCAAGTATCTACTAAGGAGTATTATTGACTCAGGGAGAGAGGTGACAATAATGATTCCAAAGGACACCTTATGTTCTCAATCCAACTATCACAGTTAAGCATAGAGCATAAGTGAGCGATTTGCACTGGTTAGTTCAATCAACTTAACTATTTTAATTAGAGAAATCCCTTGAGCAACTTTATCTCTAATGCCAATGTAGTAGTTTCTACTCCCTTGGTGGATGACAAATAAAACCCGAGAAACCGATAAAAATCCAAAGAGAATAAAATGTATAGGATTTCTTTTACTACTACAGATTTAAAAAAAACATAAAGAAATAAAAAATAAATGATCTAGAGTAAAACCCTAATCTAGATGTCGTCGCGGCTACAATAGGCGTTGACACTCATCGTTGCTAATGCAGATGTCGACGATTGTCGCTTGTGTCATCGGTGACTACAACAGACTGCCTTTCTAATTATTAAAAAAAACCCAATAAAAGGTTTAAATCCTATGAAACCCTATACGTACAATCTTCAAACCTAAAGCAACACCTAAATCTAAGAAAATAAATAAAGAAGAGAAGAGAAATGCTTACGTAGCACAAAGGGTTGGCATAAAAGCCATCTCACCATGATCGCCACTTTGTAGATTTAGGGTGTGTTGATGTTGCTGTCGACGCTTTCACGGTCATTGATAACCCTTGTGATCACCACTTGTAGATTCGTAGTGTCAACTAGTAAGATGCCTTCTGAGAGATGTGGATGTTGATGCAGTGTGGGGTTTTTAGTTCATTGAATCGACGACAGGATGTCATCCAACAGCATTCTCGTATTATGTGACGTATTCCT
Source organism: Posidonia australis (assembly GCA_024699735.1). Classification (NCBI taxonomy): domain Eukaryota; kingdom Viridiplantae; phylum Streptophyta; class Magnoliopsida; order Alismatales; family Posidoniaceae; genus Posidonia; species Posidonia australis. Next base: position 12,387 of record JAMKQA010034363.1, on the reverse strand, counting down.
TCCTTCAAAATCGTGAAACATATCTAGATTATCTCATGGGTGTAGTAAATAGTCCAAGGAAAATGATAAATAACATAAATAAATGCAAATGATACTAATTAGGATGGTTCCCCACATGCAAATGCAATGACCTATCTGGGAATGTAGTAATGCTTAAAAAAAAGGTTAGAATAAATACTCCCTTTACCCTCGATGCAATGTGATGTAAGATGAGAAAATGGAGGCGTAGATAGAGTTTCAGACACGTGTCTCGCTCAGAGTGGGTGTGATCTCTTTGGATTATGGTTTCCATACAAGGATTTGATGGAATGAGGCTATGGATCTCTTAAAATCATAACATTTTGGCTCTCAAAGGTTTTTCTCTTAGAATCCTAACTAAGATCAAGATCTCTCTAGTCTCTTGCTCTTCTCAAAAAGTCTCTCTTTTAACTCTAGATCTAGGGAGTATTTATAAAATATTTTCCAACATCATTTCAATGGAAAATGAGTAGATATTATTTAGATTTAAATTTAAATCTAAATTTAAATTTTCAAAATTTTAAATCAGATATTTTAAGTCATCGCCACATGTAGCGACGACAACCTTAAATATTTTATTTTTCTTAGCATGGAAAATCAATGAAAAGGTAATAAAATAATCTATTTAACCTAGTCGCCGCTATTACAGATGTCGAGCTTTAAAATTCAAATTATTTTAAATTTAAATCCAAAACTAATTTGTTACGAACCGTCTAAGACTTAATCTCCATTTTTAAATTTTCTTCGTAATAAAAATATATTTATAGGGAATTTTAAATTTAAGCACAAGCTTACTAATTAAGTAACTTATATTTAAATGAATTTCTATAATATTGTGGGAGAAGTTAATTAGTTTTTTGGATATTTTGGACTTAGTCTAAATTTGTAACTTCTCAGATACTTCACTTTTAAATATTATTTTGACTTAAATTTAGTTATAACATTTATAAATATGGTAACCAACTTAAAATTTCATTTTTATCAATATAAAAAAATATTATTTTTTAAAAAAGACGTCATCCACATTCTAGAATTTTCTTGAATTAATTTCAATTTTTAGAAGTCTATAAATATATATCTTAGAATATCATGTATTTAATTGCTAAGAAAATCATAGAAATACTAATTATTATGAGAATAATATTAAAATGTTTTATAAAAATCCCATATAATGTATTAAAGTCCAATATGACAATATATTACGTGAGAGACTTCCTAAATACTCGACGCCTATACAAATGGCGACAATTCTCGTCGCCAATGGTGTTGGCTACTTGATTTGTTGCCTCTTAGATAGGCAATGGGTTGATTTTTGCAGTTTTTCCCCTTGATTTCTACATTAAACCAAAGAGATATGTTAAAAGTTTGAAATAATCTTAGAAATTCCATAAAATGTTAAAAACATCTTTTGTAACATTAAAATACTCAAATCTAACACTAGTTTGAATTCAACGAGAGTGTTAACACTGCTACAACTAATAAACTCGTATTAAATATTGTTTAAGGTACTCGAACCTGCTACTTGTTTGAGTAGAATGAGAGTGTTAGCTTTGTCACGGCTAATAGTCTCACATCAAGTAACGTTTTTAAAAAAAATTATGAAAAATCTAGAATATGTATTAAATACTCTTAGGGTGGATTTGTACACCCAAAAAGCACAAGAAATGATTTGACAGGAATCTCATTTTCTGTTGACCATCCAAAATAATAGTGCTTGTGTACTTAGTCTGAAATGATTTCAAAGGAAATTCATTTCATTTGCATTTCAGAGTATATAAACCTCGATTCTTTTCATTTCCCACCCCTCCTTCCTCATGGAATTTCAAGGAATTCCTAACCCCATCCTACCCTATTCTCCCCCTCCTCTTCGTGCAACGGTCCGGTCCCTCTTCCTTAGCTTGCCCTCCTCCTCCCCCCCCTCCTTGCCCCATCCTCCTCCTCTACCTCCTCTTCCTCCCCTTGTCCTCCTTCTCTTCTGCATCCTCTTGCTCCCCTCCTCCTCTGCCATGTCCCCTCCTCGTCCTCCTCCATGCCCCTCCTCCTCCTCTTCATGCGGTGGCTCCTCTTCCTCGGCCTATCCTCCTCCTCCCCCTCCCCCTCTTCCTCCCCTTCGCAAGCTAAACAATGCTTAAAGATATGAACTTTGGAATAGATCAAAATGCCAAGAAGTTGAAAACTAAAGAAATTAAAAGAAATGGGAGAACTTTAAGAGTGAGAAGTTGACGACCTCGACTCACGGGCAAGCTCCCGCCAACCAGCTATGATGGTGTGCCTATTGTTGCAACTTTAGGGCAAGCACCTTCCCCAACCTTCTACTCATGCTTGTGATCATTACGATCCTCGTCGATGAAAGTGGCAACGCTCCATCCTTTGGGAACACCAATGGCATTTTGGTTCTTCCTGCTCTCTCTCGCCTTTGATTCGTCACTAGCATTTTAAGTTGAAATGTTACAGGCCAAGCACAAGACAAAATTATGGTTTATTTTGGTGATTTGATTAATAATAATTGTAATTTATGAAGCATATTAGATCAATATTTTGGTTTATATGGTTTATTTTGTTGGAAAGTTGAATATTTGATTGATTTTTATTTTAATAAATGTAAGGTTAACCATGTTTACTTTCCTTTGGAATCAATTGATAAGCACAAACACCCATATTTTAGTTTATCTTGCTTTCCTAAATAAGCACAAACAGCAGAAACCCTGGTCAACAGGAAACTAGTTTCCTTTACTTTCCAGTTCCTTACAATTATTGTTGACTCTGGAATTCCAATTCTTAACAATTCCTGTCAAAATCTGTACACAAATAGGCCATTAGTTATGTAGTTTAGGTTTCCTAGAGATTTTCTATTCTTAATTAACTCTCAAAAATGCAAAAAGAGATATCTACAATTTCACATTGACGAGAATTAAAAAAAAGTACATTGCCCTATAATAGGGCGATCTTGAAAGAGAAAAAAAGAACCTAAAAAAAGTGTCAATTACCAACTTTTCCTTGAGATGTGGATGAGTATGAGTGAATGATTCGAGAGCATCGATGAATTTCTCCTCTCATCACCTTGATTCTTCTCTGTCTCTCATAAGTACAATGGTAGGATTTCTCTGCTTTCTTTCTTCTTCCTTTTTCCCTCTTCTCCCCCTCTCTTTGACAAAGGAGGGCGCTTATTTACATGGTGGCACCCTCTTTTTTTTAAAATTGGAATACTTTTGAATTTAAATTCAAAGTAACCCATCATGGATTATGTCGGTGATACTTTCCCATATTTCTAAAAGTAATTCCACTTTTTGTTGCAGGAGGAGTCAACAAATGCAACAAATAAGTCTGTTCTAAAGGTTGCACTTGATCACGACGAGGCATTCGACATCACAAAGTTGCTGCAAATAGTTACAAAGAAGGCATTCTTTTAGATGCCAATAGTTACAAAGAAGCTTCAAGGTACTAGAGTCTGGTTATTTACATGCGATCACTTGCTATCCTAATTTTAGAGGTTTGTCTCTTAGTATTGCCTATGTTGTAGGAATTAAAACTTCTAAAATCATGAGATTTTTAGTTCCTATCAGAAAGGATCCTTCTCCCCCATTGGGAGGCCATGTGGAATCAAAAGATGAACCTGTGACAAAAAAATTACTGGATTTGCTAGTACCTAGGGTGTCATCTTTGATGCAGTGTTTGTGTATGATGCTTACTCAATCTTATCCTGTTCAGGTATATTATATGTATTCCTCATTTTTAGTTGTTAGATACATATCATACCCTTTTGTTGCAATTGTGTTCTTCCCTTCTTTTGGTGAATGTCAAGTATATTTACATTCTATGACCTATGGATACTTATTATAGCTGAACAATATTATAATTTTGTTTCAAATAATTTTAGCATTCTATACATCATAGTCGTTGTGAATTTTGTCTTCATGTATCTGAATGCCAACAAGCGACAATTCCAATTCATCCTCTTGTGGCAGTAGTTGAAAGAGTACTTCTGGTGGATGGTTCTTTACTAGATTCTTTGCTATTCACCAATGCCCTGCAACAAGAGCTTCTGTTCAGAGCTTCCTGCATTGCATTTGAGCAGCTTAGATCTTTTGATTGCCATCATTAAAGGGGTGAGAAGGTAAACTACTTTTCCAATATTTACATAAGAAAGGGTTCATACTTTGGCTTGTTTTTGGTGCAAACTTCCCACAAATATATCTTAAATTAATCTGAGTGCAATGTTGAAACACTACTCCCAATGCTGCTAAACCTCTTTTCATTGCCTATGTTTGCGAAATGAGAGAGCATTGCAGGTAACAAACTTCCACCATGGTGTTGTGTTGCCAAGGCTCTGGCTTCTCACGGCTATAGGAAGGATGGCAAGTGGCTAGTTATTATGGGCATGAAGTTGAGATGAGGTAGGTTGTACTTTCTAGAATCAAGCAAACACGCCTAGTTTGGTTGACTTTCTTGAGTAAAGAATATGCTTTCAGTCAATATATATGCACGGTTTGACTTCAACATAGAGTCATTTTATTGAAAAGTTAGGATGCTCGGGGTGTGATGTACTGAGAGTAAGTGTTTCTCAAATTGAAAATGTGTGGAACTGAGAAGGCTAGATATTGCGTTTTATGGAGTATAAGATGAAACCAAGTAGTAAAATTTTCTAGCAATTGTGGAGTGTATGACAAAGAGGCAAAAAACTCCTGCAAGGAATATTTAATAAATCCTGTTTGGAACTTACAAATGTAGGGCACAATGTATAAGAGACTTTAGACCTTTAAGTTTAGTAAATAGCCTATACAAAATTATTACAAAGACCCTATTATCCAGATTTACTCCCATTCTTAATAATATCATTGATAACTTCCAATATGCATTTCTTAAAGAAAGGTACATTGAGGATTGTTTCTTAGTTACTCAGGAAACATTACATTATATGAAAGTGCTTGATATTCCTGGTTATGTTCCAAAACTTGACTTTGAGAAGGTTTTGACAATGTCAACTGGGACTTCCTATTAGATTCTCTCAAAGGTTTAGGTTGTCGAAATAAATAGATAACTTGGATTAAAATGTGTATCAAACATGCTAGATTTTCTATTTTGATAAATGGCTCACGAAAAGGATACTTCAAAGCCTCTAATGGGCTGAGATAGGTAGACCCCCTTTCTCCCCTCCTTTTCATTGTCGCCACCCATATTTTGAACAGAATGCTAGCCCTTGCTTCAAGTAATAATCTCATATCTGGGATTCAATTCCCTAATGGAAGACCCAATATATTAAACATACAATATGCAGATGACACCATTTTATTCCTATCTGCAAAGGAGGAAAACATAATAAACATTAAGAGGATATTATGTTGTTTTCAATCTTGTTCTGGACTTAAAATCAACTTTCATAAGCCCTCTCTTACTGGTATTGGAGTTCCAGATCAATCCATCACCAGTTATTCTCAATTCCTTAGATTTATTGTGGAATCTTTGCTAATCAAATATCTAGGGCTACCTTTGCATTACAGGAAAGCCACTTATAAAGACTAGACCCTAGTCATTGAGAAAATATCTAACAAACTATCTCTTTGGAAAGCAAAAGACCTATCATTAGGAGGCCGATTGACTCTTGTTAATGCAGTCCTCACGGCTATTCATACATACTACCTATCGGTTAGGCTTGTAAACGGGGCGGGTAAAGCCTTACCCATACTTTTACCTTTTAAATTCTAATGGGTAACGGGTAACGGGGCGGGTATTGACCCGCATTTTCTAAGTTTCTACCCTTACCCGCCCTATTACCCATGATAGAATATAAAATGGGTAGGGTAAACGGATAATTGGGTAGATTTATGAATTCTATGATAATGACACTGATAAAGCCTAAGATAACTTTAAAAATCCAAATTCAGAGTTCAATTGGAACTTTAAAAAATTGGTCTCCTAAACTAGCTTTAAAATTTTGAATCCAAAATTAAATTGGTACCTACATTAAATGTCATGTGCACATACATTAGGAAAACAATCAAGCCATTTAGGATTTTATTAGATTATAACATATAACTATATAAGTATATAACTATATATATATATATAATGCAAAATTATATTAATAGGATTTAGAATTTCTATAATGAAGATATATATATATATATTATATTTTATATTTATATAGTTAATGTAAAATTACTATAATAACCCTTATATAACGAGTGACATGTATATCATAACTCTTACCCGTACCGTATGAGACCGCGGGTAAAGCGGGTGACGGGTAACGAGTTGAAATTTGTTAACCCTTATCCTTATAAAATGGGGCGGGTCGGGGCAGGTTGTAGGTAAATATCCTCTCCATTTACAAGCTTACTATCGGTTCTACACTTCCCCACTAAGGTAGAAAAAAAATTGACAAGCCCAGAAGTAGATTTCTGTGGAAATCTGGCTCATCAACAAACCATTCCTATCATTTGGTTAAGTGGGACACCATTTGTAAATCAAAAGCACAAAAGGGTTGGGGAATAATAAATTTGAGAAATTTCTACATGGCACTCAAAAGCAAGTTGTTATGCCAGCTCCTATTTGATTCTTTCAGCTTAAAATGGAAAGAATTAATAAAGGCTAGATACTTTCAATGGCATGGCCTAGTGCCATTCTGAAGTCAGCAGTTGGTAAATCTTCTCCTCTTTGGCATGATATCAAATGGTACTTTGCTATTGTCAACTGCTTCTCTTCAGTTCAAGTCAAAAGTGGTAATAGTGTTATTTTCTAGGAAAATAGTTGGTGGAAGGGAGAAAAACTTAGAAATTTGTTTCCTAACTTGTATAATAAGGCAAAACATAAGAAAGCTTCAGTCAAAAAAATTATAGAGATATTCAAGTCTGACTTTGATAGTTTATTTTCTAATTCCACATCATATGATAACTACCCAATTATTCATGCCCAGGAAGATGGGTTAGTAGAAATCCTAAGTAATACACACTTACTTCCTAAGGATGACATTCTGATTTGGGCCCCAACATCAAATAATAATTTTACTATGAAGTCCTACTATACAATTTTTAATGATGGAGGCTACAGATTTCATCTATCTTCTGAGCTCTGGAAAAGTTGAGTGCCTCTCAAGATCAAACTTTTCTCATGGCTAGTTCTTTTTAACAAAGTACTTACTAAAGAAAACTTGTGCAAGAGAGGTTGGACTGGCTCTAATGTTTGCATTTTTTGTAATAGCCACTATGAAACGATTACTCACCTATTTATTCATTGTCCATTTCCTAGCTCCATTTGGAATGTTTTTATCTCACGCACAATGTACCTTGTAGTTTTTAAGATTGCTGATTTATTTACCTCCCCACTTGCTTTGAAATTTGATATTCCTACACATGGATGATATACTCTAATTCATGTTATACTCTGGATTATATGGAATGAAAGAAATAATAGGATTTTTAGAGAAACAAGTAAAGTTTTCAGTTTGATTATCAATGATATTATTTTTCTTATGCACTATTGGATAGTAAATCTGGGTACAGGATTTGAAAAAGATGAAATCCTACATTCACTGTCAACTATGCAACAAGTTTGGGATTTGAAGCTAGCACATTCTGCTCCACAAAATGCCATGGCAATGGATGACCAATCACAGAGCATTCTGGTCCCTGCTGAAGAGCAGCTCAGGCAGTGATTAATATTCTGTTAATCCATGTGTACTGAGTGTATTATTTTTTGCTGAAACTTTATGTTTGCCATATGAACATTGGTTGATATTTTGTCTAGAACTTAGGGTTCCATGAGGCATGCAATCTTGGACTGGTTTTATCTCTTGGTGGTGGTTTACATAGCCAAAAGGAATATTAATAGTAATTTGTTGATTACCAAAAAAAAAAACTTACAAATGTAGGGCTTGTCATAGGCTTAAGGAATAGCTTCATGGCTCAAGTACAATATTTGAAAAGGACGTGGAAAGATTTTACACATGTGTATGAAACATGGACACAAAACCTCCCATGCCTCGATATGGAGCTTAAAAAAAGTTCTGAGGTTGAAGTTCCATAAATTTTCTTTCAAAATGATTTTTTTCTGAAGGCCATATACATTTGGGATCTAGATTGTTAGTTTTTTGGAAACTTATAAGCTTTCATCCTTAATAAAGATGGCATGATAGTTTTTTCATGTGTTTTTTAACGATCGGATTGTTGGCCTTCTTTGTGCTTCCCATTAGCTTTCTACTATGTTATTTTGTGGGAGGGTTTTATTGAAAGTTTGTTGGACTAGGTTTTTGAGGTAGCTTAGTTTATTCAGCATTTTATGCAAGAAAGCAGGAAAATCCTGTATATAAATGATTTTCCCAAAGATCAAAGATGCACAGGATGAGCTTACCGTCACCAAAATGATCAGGATGATAAAAGTAAGACACAACAAAGTTATTCCTATAGTTACCCTAGCTCTCGCGAAAAGTTGTGCGATTTTCTGTGCCCTAGCTCTGTGTGCTTAGCCCCACTGTGATGGCGTCCGATCGTCGCCTCTCTGTTCGACTACCTTACAATCTCCGCTCGCGCAAGGCTCTTCCGGATGTCGCGGTTCTTGCTGAGAGCCCCCCGTCCGTTAAAGCTCGCCGTCGGTCGGTAACTCTTTTTTCCTCCTCTCCGTCAACTGTCCTGGCTCGGGGAAGTCGAAAGAGGAAAGTTGCTTCTTCTTCTTTTCCAGATCCTTGCTCTGACTTGTGTGGTCGGAGGAACACTTCTCCTCCTTGGATGTTACCTCATCGTCTGGATCTGGTGTTTTGACGATTAAATGTGGTGATATTTCTTATTTTAGCCTTGACTCCAAGGTTGCTGCGAATATTTCTGTGGACTGTCGGTATTTTTGCAAGTGTTTATCACCGATCTGGTTGTATTCGGTGGCTCTTTGCTCTTTGAGATTGGATATTTTTGCTCCATTCGGTTCAGTGACTTTTGATCATTTTTCTTCCTCTGTTTATGGATTTCCTGCTTCTATTATTATGGATGGTTTACCTTCAGATGATAGATCTGATAGGGGGTTTCTTTCTCGCTCCCTTGGAGCAGTCTGCTCAGCTTTTTTGGTATGTCATACTTTAGATCCTATTTTTTCGCCATTGACGCCGGCGAGCTATTTTCCACCGGTGGGTTATCGGAGAGGTGCTCCGGGTTCTAGGAGTGACGTGAGGGAGAAGATGGCCATCGCTGACCCCTCGGGCTCTGTGTGGGGGTACTCTCGATATTCTCCCCCTGTAAATAAGACTGCGATTAATTTGAATAAATGGTCTGAGGGGGTTTTAGATGGTAATGGTTTAGATTATTATAATGTTTTGTCAGGCCTGTTTGCGCTTGTCGATTCGGTGGGACCACCTTTGATTCAGGCATCAGATGACGTGACGAATATTTTTCCCTCATTCTCCTCTCCTGTCTTTTCTAGAGTAAATGAGTCTTTCGACGGGAATAGAAACTTCCCCTCTTCCCTTAAAAAAATTATTACCTCACCGTCTGATATCTCTGCGCCAGAGATTTCTTCTGACAATTTTTCTGGCGAGTGTAGTGGCTCGCGTTTTGCCGCTCTTCTCTCCTCCCCCTCTTCTGTTAACTCAGATCATTCCTCTGAGGGTGGTTCTCCCAGGTGGAAGCTGGTAGAGAAGAGAAAAAAGAGCCTTCCTCTCTGGTACGCTTCTGCCGAGATAATAATCGATGTTTTCAATGTAGTTTAAGGGGACATTTCAAGAGCACTTGTAGATTTATGGGTCATTGTTATAGATGCAAAGTATCTACTCATTCTATAGCTATTTGTAATTTTTTTCAGGAGCCCAGATCTCATACTACGATGGCTGGTTTATCTCCTCAGAACCCCATCTCGATATACCCTTATGATGCTTCCTGTGATCTCACGATCCATTATTCTATGTGTGCTATTGTCACTGACCACGCCTCTCATCTTACTTCTGATATTCTCTCACAGCACATTCTCAACAACTGGCCTTCTCACGTCAAAATAGAGGTTTCAGACTTCTCCCCTGGGAAGTCTTTGTTAAAATTTCCGTCTATTAAGCATAAGAATGACATTTTAAGCAGTTTTGGTTCCTCCCTTCAATCTTTATCAGCCTCTTTTGTTCATTGGACACCTAGTTCCAATGCTGTCCTTTCCTTGAAGGAGGAGGGTACCTAGATTCGGCTGGAAGGAATCCCCCATCACCTTTGGTGTGTAGATGTTTTCCACAGGTTGGTTTCCGATTTTTCTGAATTTAAGGAAATCGATCTGTCTCTAGACAGACTCAAGTTTCGGGGGTTTGCGAGGGTCAGAATTAAGCTATTCCCGGGAAAAGAAATTCCAGATGTCAGATTTTTTGCATATGGTAGAACTGTATATCCGATTAAATACAGACTTAGCTGGGACTTATGCTCTTCATCCCCCCTTCCCAAAAGTCATTTCCTGCTTGGCCCAAGTAAACATCTCAGCCCTCATCCGCTAGGAATCTGCAACCTGTTAGGAAATCTTTCAAAAGTAATAAAGGTTGGCGAGGTTCAAATAGTGGAAAGTATCCCTCCATTCCCAAATCTCAGCATAAGTCAGGGGAAAATGTTTGGATGAGGTCATCTTTTACCCCCCCCCCCCCCCTCTCATCAGACCCATGCTAATTTCTCTGCAGGGATTCTACCTACCCCTACTACTTCTGGATCTACACCACCTGTCTCCACCTCTTTGGTAAACTCACCTATCCCTCCCCCAATAGAACTTCTGTTGACAATCCAATTGCTACTCCTACCTGGGTGGAGACAGAGATTAAGGCCAGGAATCTTTCTCTGGCTAAGTTTAAAAAAATCATGGTGATTTATGATTATTTGGATCAAGAGGATTCGGGAGCTACTACTTCAGAAAAGCCCTCTTCATGGCCCCCTACTCCAGTACATGCTCCTGGTAATGCCTTACATTCATTTGATATATATAATAATGAATTTAGTCATAGCCTTGTCTCTGATGGTGCACTTGCTTTAAATAACTGCAATTTGACTTCTACTAGTAATATCGGGAATAATCAAGTGGATCCCTTGAGATGGGATTCATATGAACATTTTCAAGTATTTTGTAAGAGCATTGGTATCTCATTGTCCTCAAGAGATGAATCCATTGCCTTTTTCAATCAAGTCAGATTGGATCAGGGTAAGGAATTAGTAACTCTTGAAGATCCTAGTGCATCCTATGACAGGGTGGGATCTTCTGTCTGATTCATAATATTTTAATGATCATAGCTGCATGGAATATCAGAGGGTTGGGGTCACGGCATAAAAAGAGAGAATTAAAAGAATTTATTATCTTCAATAAATGTGATATTATCATTATCAGTGAATCAAAAAAGGAAGAATATTCTGAAGGATTCCTATAATTTTTGGGTGGTAAAAAAAATTAATGCTTGGTCTTTTGTTCCATCTATTGGTGCCTTTTGGGGCATACTTATTGGGTGGGATAGTAGGCTTTTCAAGGCTATCAGTTGCATTCCTTCTTCTTTCAGCCTTTCTATCAACTTTGAGAGTTTCGATTCTAATCTGAATTGGTGGCTCACTGGGGTTTATGGTCCCTGTGATCATGGCCTGAAGCCAATGTTTATGGAAGAATTACAACATATTAGCACTCTTGTTAATGACATATGGATTTTGGGGGGTGACTTCAATGTAGTTAGGTTTCCTAGTGAACATTCCTCCCAAATTAACAGTAATATCCATATGGATAGATTCAATGGTTTCATTGACCAGAATGTACTGCTTGATCTCTCTCCTAATAATTTTTCTTATACCTGGTCAAACTTTCAGGATAACCCAACTTTAGTCAAACTTGATCGTTTTTTAGTCTCTCCTGTACTGGCAAAGCCAGAATTATATCAGACCACATCCCAATTCTGATTGATACCTTGGCACCTAATTGGGGCCCCCCTCCCTTCAGGTTCTATAAATCCTGGTTTTCATATGATGGATTTGAACAAATTATTCAGGTATTCTGGGGACAGAATGACCATTATCTTTCTATGTGCTCTCCTGTTTCAGAGTTCAGCTTTAAATTGAAGAAACTGAAAACATTTATTAAACAATGGATTACTCCCATTAGGGTGGTTAGAGCTAGTAGACTTAGATCTATTGAAGCTCAAATACTGGATATGGATAGTCAAGCTGAACATTTTGTAAACATTAATTGGGCACAGAAAAAAATGCTGAGGTTAGAACATCTTGATTTTCTTAAAGAGCAAGAGGTGTATTGGAGGCAAAAATCCAGAATTCTATGGTTGAAGGAGGGGGATCTGAACACCTCTTTCTTTCACAACATGGTTAAAAGTCATAGAAGGACTAATAACATCTCCTCTCTTCTAATAAATAACTATGTAAGCATATCCCATTTGGAGAT
>JAMKQA010034362.1:0-11736 GCA_024699735.1 Posidonia australis | reverse complement strand
TAACAGCCCGGAAGATGGAAGGTCAGCAGCCAGAGCTGGGCGCCAGGTTGGTGAGCCAGTTATGTGCGCCACCTTAGTGCGCCACCTTGGTGCGCCATACCAGCTCACAGATCTCTGATTTGGGGCTCTGGCTAGTGGGTTTGGGGCTCGGTTTTAGGGCTGATCGCATCCAAAGCAACATAAGGATACTGATCTCCGGGTTACCTCAAAATCGGGGTGTCTACAGTGTTTCCTCCTTGAAGGCTCAAGATAATATTTCCTTGTTGCTTTGGATGGGCTAAGAATGCTCTGGAATGTAAGGGTATCTCCAGGAAATGAGAGAGGGTTGCTGGTAGTAAGTGAATGGCTTAACCAAAGAGTGATGAGTTGCCAAGTCCTTCCCAAATGGCTGCCAATGGAGGTCTTTTTATAGAGTTCCACAATGGTAACTCCCATGGGACGCAGACAACCTCGCAAACGAAGAGGCTGGCGTAGATTCGCAGGGAATATCCGCTGGCGAGGGTTACAAGCACGGGAGATGGAAAGCCAGCAACCAGCAGTCTGAAAAGTGGCTGTGAGCCAGGATGGTGCTCTGGTTAGGTGCGCCACCTTGGTGCTCCAGCTAGGTGCACCTCTTTAGTGCTCCTGCTTGGTGCTCTAGTCAAGTGCTCCACATTGGTGCTCTCCTGAATTGCTAATTGGGTCACGGGCATGCTATAGGCTTGTGGTCAGTTTATGCAATGATCTCTGGCTAGTTAAAAATGTCAAATAGGATTCAAAAGTGGTTGAGCTTCCCGCATCCAAAGTAACATCTAGAGAGTTTACCTATGAGCCACCTCAAAATAAAGGTGTCTACAGATGTATACTATATTGTGTTCTTTTGATTGGGTGCGATGGCCATATGTATATCCCTAGTGGATCATATCAGTGTCATCCCTAATGCGTGGGTGCCCTGGTCCAAAACCTATATAGCGCTACTAAGCATTAGGTTGCATCATTTCCTGCCCTTCATGTTTCATTCGCATTTGGCATGACATCAAGCATGCAATCTCCCTCTCATGCTCCTCTGGGACATTGAGCGTAACCTCCTCCTTGGCATGCTCCTTTGAGACTCCTCCTCAGGACGGAGACGGTGGTGTGGTGGCGGCAACGGTGATCTTTGCAGTCCCCCTCTCATTGGCCATCTCTCTCTCTCGTCTCCTCTCTCTCTCACTCCCCCTCTCATTCATAAGAAAGAGAACAAGAAGAATAAGAAGGAGATGGGGAGGAGGGAAAGGGAAAAGAAAGGAAAGAAAGAAAGGAAAGGAAGGAAAGAAGAAAGCCACAAGCATGAAACCAGACTACGCAACCACTCTCATCCACGTAACTCATGTAAGCAAAGATCGGCCATCAATGCACGCCAAAGAACCTCTACAACCCAAAGCAAACCCTCAAAACTTTCACGATAGTCAAGACAACCTTCCAACAATAGAATACCAAGAAGGCCAAAAATCCACAATTCAAGTGTAGAACACTGCTAAGAACGCGTCTAACGTTGTGCACTAAAGCCCCCAACAACCAATACACTTAAATTCCACATAAAATATCTGACTAAAACACCACTTCCAAATCTAGGTCATTATTGATTTACTATGCAAGACTGTTGGGGGAGGTACAGTTAAAGTCAAGATGCATGATGGCATAGTCAGGACACTATCCAATTTTTGCCATGTTCCAAATTTGATGAAGAATCTCATCTCTTTAGGCACTTTAGAATCAAACAGGCTAAAATACTCAGCTAAAGGTGGAGTATTGACAATTTCCAAAGGAGCTTTGGTGGTTATGAAAGCCATGTAGGTTGGAAGCCTTTATATCTTGCAAGGGGGGACAATCACAAGTTCAAGTGCATCAGCGACATCATCATCTCCTAACCATGACGAAGATGCAACAAGACTGTGGCATTTGAGATAAAGGCTTAGGACATATAAGTGAGAAAGGGATGGCTTTATTGAGCAAAAGGAGACTCCTTAGTGTCCTGTGCACAAGTAAGCTTGATTTCTGTAAGTATTGTATACTTAGAAAGATGAAAGGGTGAGCTTCAAGATAGGAATCCATAAAACTAAAGTTAAGTTGGATTATGTTCACTCAGAAAGAGTCCATCTCATGTTCCATCTCTTGGAAGTGTCGGTTACATGTTGACCTTTATAGATGATTTCTCATGGAAAGTATGGGTCTACATGGTAAAGCATAAAGATGAAGAACTGAAGTATTTCAAGCAATGCGAAGCTCTAAAGGAGAATCAGACAGAAAAGAAAATAAAGTTGCTCAGAATAGATAGTATTTTGCAATAGTAACGACCCTAAGTCATTACCCCAATTTCTAGCTACATTTTTTTTAACCTTAGATTAAATTCAACAAGAGGCAATATAATTAAAGCACTAGTAATTAAAACAAATTAAACTACACTTACCTAGATCCCTGGATGTGTGGCTGACTAACTCCAGCTCCATGTGCATTAGCAAGCTCCTACTTCTATCTTGCACCGGAGAAGTACACCAAACAAACACACATGAGAGACCACCGAAAGGTCACTCAGCACACATCCCATTAGACCACGCACTACTCTAGCATCTCTCCTGGATGTCGCATGCAGCTACGAATCAATACTCTTTTGCCCCACAAACAACAATTTCTTTGAAATCATGCCTTTGAAAACCATTCTTTTCTTTTCTTTTCAAAATCATGCTCATGTCTTTCAAATCCATTTTCTTTCTTTTTTGTCAAATCATATGCATGGTTTTCAAAACTTTATGCATTACTTAAAATGACCACTCTTGCCAAATTAAGTCCACAACCACTGGAGAGTGCCATACTAGCACTAAGTCTCTGCTCAGTCAAACAACCAAATCATATCTCAAAAACTAGCACAAACCCATTTTTCTAAAAAGCACGACACCACCTATGCTGCAAACATCACAATGCCCCTCTCAAACCAAACTCAATGCTCCTCAAGGGCTCAAATAGCTCAATGCCACTCACAGGCAGAAACAAAACAACATCACTCACGGCAAAAACCACAAAGTCTCAACAAACACTAGCCACAAGCAGTAATTAGGGCACTACCTTGAACTCGTTGTATTGCCACGGATGGCTGCAACCACCTGTTCGAGCCAATAGGCCTCTCAATGTGTCGTGTTGCCTAATGCCAAGCAATCGACACCTCACCACAAGCAATCCACCAAAGTGCAACCAATAGTGTCTGCATTTCCATGGACAGACCATCCTATGGAGGTGTCTGCTTGTCTCGGTATCTCACCTCTCTATAGGACCCTCTGCTAACCCTCTTCAGGAAAGTTGTCCCCTAGAGGGACCACCTCATAGGGTATACCTCTTTCGACGTCCTAAAGTCTCAATCTCAGTGCTTGAATAACCAATGGCTCCTTACCCCTGGCCTCAATTGGCACCCAACAATCTCAATACCCATATGAACTAGGGTATCACATCCAACCACACAAAGGTCTCATATCCCTTGGACTCATTGCCACGTACCTCTGTGTACAGTTAATACTCTAGGTCTTTGGTGCTTGGAACAAGTGGAGTGTCATACATCCAAGTCCAGCTAGCGCTAAACTTGCAGACCTCAGCCTTGGCCTTGTGAACGACAATTTAGGAGTTTCATACCTCCAAGATCTAATGAACACTTATCTCAGCCTCTTGGTCTCCAGCCTCAACCTAGGCAATGTGATTGACCACCTCAAGGATGTCATCACACCCCTGGTCTTGGCAACACACTCCATCAGTCTCTTTACCTCAACACACAAAAAACTCCAAAAAGTCTTTCAAAACCTTTGTAAAGCCATGCAAGTCTTTTTAAAATTCTTTTGGAAATCATTTTCAATCATTTCTAGAGTCTTTTCAAAACACTTCAAGAAAACTACCAACTCAAGGAAACACTTTCAAATCTTTTGGAAAAGCCATTTTCCAAATCACCTAATGGTTCCTTGGAAATTCATTTAAACCTTTGTTTCCACAATCCTTTTCAAAATCCATTTTGAAATCATTGAAATCTCTTCTTAGAAATGTCACAAAACACCATGCCCAAAACTTCACGAAAACTAGAAACTAAAAATCACAGTTTAAAACAAAGCCTTGACAGCTCTTCTGTTAAGTCCAAACAACCACACCAAAACCAAAACAACAATCTTGAAGTCCCACTAGACTTCCAAGATTGGGCACCCAAATAAGACTTAACTAGAACTCTATGTTTTGGTGATAAGGTCTAGGACACCTACTGGCTCGTGTCCCTCGAGATCACTACCGGATCAGTGCCTGACACTACAAGGCTGTGCCACTGAAAGACTCGTTTAGGGAGAAGAGGCCCATGGGGCCTCACCTTGACCTAGGAGGCCACTGGCCTCGCCGGTGGTGGTGAACCCACCACCAGAGATGGAGATGATGGCGGACAGGGGCGGCCCACTCCAGCAAATCAAGATTAAAAGGCTAGGGGGAGTTCTCTAGACCTAAAGGCTGAATTTGGGCCTGGCAATTAGGCTTTTGTTTTTGTTTCTTTTGTTTTAGGTTTTAGGGTTTTAGATTTAGGTGTTTTTAGGGTTTTGTGATTTTAATTTTTATTTTGGTGATTTAGGATTAATGACTTGTGTTTAAATCTGATTTTAGGTCTTAAGTTCTTGTGATTTAAATTAGGGTTTTGATTTTGTGATTTTAATTTAGGTTTTTGGGTTTTAATTTTAAATTTGATTAAGTGATTTTTGGATTTTGTTATTTTAGGGTTTTTATGCTTTTAATTAGAATTTAGGGTTTTCATGTTTCAAATTTGCTTTAGTGATTTAATTAGGGCTTTTGGATTAGGGTTTTGGGTTATATTGTTTCAAGTTTAATTAGGTGATTTAGGTCTTTTCTTGGATTTAATTTTAGGGTTTCTTGTGATTAAAGTTTAGGGATTTTTTATTTTAGTTAAGTTTACATGGGTTTAAATGGATTTTTGGTTTTGGGTTTTAGATTTAGGTTTTTGTTTATGGTTTTAATTAAGTTTAAATGGGTTTCAATGGATTTGCCCAATTGATTTGGGTTTTGGATATGATTAATTTTAAATTTAGATTTAATTAATTTTTACTTGGTTTAATTAAGAATTTAGTTTAAATTTTGATTCAATTGGTTTTTATGAGGGATTTGATTTAGATTTTGATTTAATTGGCTCTTGCTTGATTTTTGTTTGGATTAGGGTTTTTATTTAATTAGATTTAATTTTCAATGGATTTTATTGAGTTTTACTTGATTAAGGTTTCAATTAGGGTTTTTGCTTGATTTTGATTTTAATTAGGGTTTTCACTTAATTTAAATTTGGATTTTAAGTGGCTTAAGTGGATTTTGTTTGATTAATTGGGATTTTTAATATTTAAATTGATTTTATGTGGCATAGGTTTGGATTTAAAGTTTTTACTTAATTAATTCAGGTTTGTTAATGATTTAAGTGAGTTTTGTTTGGTTTTGATTTTTAATCATTGGTTTTGCTTAGATTAGGTCAGAGTGGACTTTTGTGGGCTTGAATGGGCTTGTGTGGGCTTGAGTGGGTTTGTAGGTTCAGGTTGAGCTAAGGTTTACGTGGTTGCAACTAGTGCATCTTTCTAGAGGAGTCTGCTATCAAGTGACTGCAAAATCGAGGTGTCAACAGATGCCCCTCCTTGAGCGTGGTCGAGGGAACCGAGACCGATGCTCAGGGTTGACAAGACACCCTACCTGAGTCTACAGGAGAGTGGTACTTGCTGTGGGGCCATGGATCACTTATTCGATGGATGCATTGAAAATCATGACTCATGGCCCATGCATGAAGCAGATGTAAAGGATGACCCTGATGCTGGGTGATGCATGATGCAGCTAATGCATGAAGACGATGCAAACGACGAGTGGGTAGCCCACCAGCCCACAGAAAGGAGCATCAGGTATTTCTTGACTCATGCCATGGGATGCCCGAACAAGACTATCGGGCTTGTCGCATGACCGGGGGGGGGGGTTGGCAGATGACAGACCTTTCAGCCCAAAACGATGCATGGCAAGATATCAAACTTGCCGTTCGAGGGTAGACTGATAACGGATGTCAACCAGATAGTTTGGGGTATCAGCCCGATGATGAGTTGATGGACTCATTGCCGGATAGTTAGGGTTATCAACCCGATGATGAGTTGAAGGACTTGTTGCCGAATAGTTATGGTTATCAGCTCGATGATGAGTGGATGGACTCATTACTGGATAGTTAGGGTTATCAGCTCACTCCCGATAATATGATGGTTGTCAACCAGATAATTTGGGGTATCTACCCACTCCTGACAATGTAACGGTTGTCAATCGGATAGTTCGTGATATCAGCCGGATGATGAGTTGAAGGACTCGTTGCCAGATAGTTAGGGTTATCAGCTCACTCTTGACAATGTGACAGTTGTTAACTAGATAGTTTGGGGTATTAGCCCAATGATGAGTTGACATACTCGTTGCTGGATAGTTAGGGTTATCAACCCAAAAAGTTGGGGAAACAGTGTTGGTGGAGAATTTAACAAAGAGGTGGCACCAATATCCATTCGTCTGCAGCGAATCTAGGATGGGATCATTTAGACATCGACTATCCTAGAAGAGGGTAGAAATGGGACTTCTTCGACAAAAAGCAAGTCCAACAAAGTGAATGCATAATGCCAAACCACCTAAGAGGCGGGACCCCTCCAAGGATACAGTCTCTTATATTAGATCCCCTGCTGCATCGACAAATGTCCATCCACCCCCTCAGCACCAATTAGTTTATGCACCCACACCCACACTTGAAGCACCTCATGCATCACACATCACTTCCACTACCACTCCAGTTTATCCTAACCCACCGGTTGTGATGCGCCCACCATTGGCACATCCGCAGTAGAGGCGACAACCCTGTGACAGGCGCCACTATACCCCTTTAGTGGAGCTATAGAGCATGGTGTTCCCTAAAGTCGTATCCCTTTTGAGGCTGCCTGAGATTCACCTACCACCAAGTCCACTTCCTGCATGGTATAATGCGAGTGCATTCTGCAATTTCCATAGAGTCGTAGGCCACTCGACGGACAATTGTCTCACACTAAGGAATGCAATCCAGGACTTGATTGACTAGAAGGTCATCGTTATTAGCACGCAAGCGCAGGCCCTGCGCCCACATCAACAGCCGCACAAGCACCACCAGCACAACCCAACATAGTTAGCCAGCCATTACCTCAACATTCAGCCCTAGGACCAGCAGGCCCCTCGGGAGTCAATTCCATCTTTCCTATTGATTCTATCTAATCATTTATTCGTCCTACCGATCTTATTCATGATGTATTCTCCCCTTTTCCATGTCAGTTGTATTTATCCATCCTCGGTGGTTCCAGGGAGTCAATTAGTTTGATTCGTCCTACCGTTGAGGTAGTCTCTGCTCTAGCTTCAAACCCTCTGGTATTCTATATCGTGTCAATCAGTTTGAGTAGGTTAATTTCATTCTTGCTCTCAAATGTGTCAGCCATTTGGCCATTCACAACGACCCCCGTCTGATGGTCAAAAACTTGTGTCGCAAGTGGGGATATGAGAAAGGAACCCCTTGGGTGATACAGCCAAGGAATCGTCGAGCCAATCAAGGCAGAAGAATGGAGAGAGCATGAAGGATTGGGATACGAGCATCAGTACTGGCCGAAGAGATCCCAATGCTCCTGTAAGTCCCTAAGGATGATCATTTCCCACGATTTGACTAACTTCATCAGTGCAGGTGTCTTGAATCCAAGCCAGAGTCCATTCACAGCCTCAATGTCACAGTCACCAGTAGTTTAGATTTATCCAGAAGATTTTTTTTTCCAGAGAATGATCATTCAGAGTCAGAGCTGACCTGTGAGCAGTTTCAGAGTTGTTCATTGTTGTCCGAGTTAGAATAGTCGGCAGTGCGTCAGGCAGCAGCAGTACAAGATCTTTTCCAGAGGGCAAACTCAGAGAGCTTGATAGATGACACAGTTGAAGATTTAGATATTTTGTTCCAAGAATAATTAAAGGTGCTTGCAGAAGACTTAGCAGAGAAGTTGTTTCACCACCGCGGCCAGAATCACCAGGACCAAGCTTCAATTATGGTCCTCCAAGAATCAGAGAGAGTGTGCTAGACCAATGGAGTTAATCTCTTGTCAGTTGGGAGCCCGTCAACGCCCCCTAACTGGAAAAGTACTACCAGTGATCGTCGGCCATTCCCGAGCCTTGCAAAACATTCCATTGTGGGCCATGCATCTCTATGTTTCTTGCTTTAGCATTCCAGTATTTTAAATTATTGCATCCGGATATCACATAAATCGCATCATATGCATTGTACTTTCCTTTCGTTTGCATTGTAATCATAATATGAAACATTGGCATAACCATTATCCGATGAGGAAAGTCGGAAGGCTAGCCTGCTTAAGAAGAGTTTTGATCCTCCTCATGTGTTACTACCTGTGTGACCTAGGAGGTAAGGGAGCCAGCATTCGTGGGAAAGTGGATGAAATGTACAATTTCACAATGGGCCTATACCTCCAGAGGGAGAAAAAAATGATATGTCATGAATGAGGGTGAGCCAATAAAAAACACAGACATCGGAGCACAAAAGAAATGAGAAGATAGAAGTTGAAGATAGAAATCAGCTCCAATGAGAGAAGCATGTGAGACAACTCTGTCCCTATCACAAAACTTGGAGAAGAGTTGAAGTATACACCTACTGTAGACACCCCGATTTTGAGGTAGTTCATTGATAAGGCTCCAATTGTTGCTTTGGATATGGCTGACCTTTGAACCAATCCCTAAGCCCATAGCAAGTCCGCAGCCCAGTTAGAAAACCATGCCAATAGGGGAGAGCACCTACCTAGCACACCAACCTAGCACACCTACCTAACGCACTTCCCTAGCACAAATAGGTGGCACACTTATCCAGTGCACATCCCTGGCGCACAAGGATGCGACTGTTGGCTTTCCACCTTCCTTGGCTGTTACCTCCAGCAGCGAATGTGCCATGGAATATTCCAGGCTCTTCGTTTGCGAGACTCTTCTTATCCCCGTAACTCATCCCTGGGAGCTCCCTATAAAAGGACCTCCATAGGCATCGTTTTGAGGCGACAAAGAGAAAGACAAAAATCCTGAGAGTTGAGAATCCTGAGCAGAAACCTTGCACCTAGCCATTTTTCTACTCTAAAACCCAACCTCTGCACGAGCTTCTCCACCAGTCCAGCACCCTGATTTTGTTCCCTGGAGCACCTTCTTGCGTCCTAGAGCCTTCCAAAGCAACAAAGGTTTTCTCATCTCTGTTATTGCGAAGAAGGAACATCGTGAGGTAGGCATTCTGCATCCCATTACTTGAATGCCATTTCAGAATTGAATAAGACATGCTAAAACCTTGTGTATTGATCTGTTTTTACACCATGTTTACTTTCATGATATCATGATCACACTTTCTATGCAAATAATCTCCATGCAAATCCATGTTTGCAATTCTAGCATGTAGTCTACATGGGTTATTGTTTCCATGCACACAATGTTAGCCATGCACCGTATATGCCCTTGCACGTAGGAGCACCTGTGTGATTATCATTTGTGCATGCTTTGATTTCGTTTCATCTAGATCATGTTTGTTTTTAAGTGCTTCACACATTTGCATGCGTGAACCCATCAATTTGTTTGGCTTCAAATACTCTGTTTTCATGGTGTTTCTTGATCCTTTACATTCGTAGCATGTTTTCCAGTTTTTATCATGGCATAAGTCTTGTAGCACTTGCATAGATCCCCCTGTATCTCTGCTGGGTGGGTTCTGGATCGGGTCATAGTTTGATCCAGAATCCCTGGGGCGCACATCACTGTCGCACCTAACCCACGCACCACTCTGGCGCACTCAGTAGGCGCACCAGACTGGTCAGAGATCAGTGCACTCGCATTAGCATCATGCTTGCTCGGCTTTATCGCAGAGTTTTGAGCTTGTTTTCTCCTGATTGATTCTCTGGTTTACCGAGATGCCCCTGCATGTTTTCAGCTTTCAATCAAACTATTTCCCATTCGCTTCTTGCTGCTTTGTTATTCAGCTCCAAGCTGAATCTGGTAGACTGATTGCACCTTTACTCCTTTGTGAGAACCATGTGCATCAGTCCATGACCCAGAAGCTTGGCTGATCTTATTTTCTTGCATCTTTCATATAGCTTCAATAGGTTGGAACCTGTGTGAGGCTATTGGCCCTTGAGCACGGGGTCCATTTGCATTTGCATTTCGTGTGTTTTAGATGCATGTTTTCCTGAGTTTTACTTAATGTTTTCTGAAGCATGTTTTCCAGAGTGCATCCTCTGATGTTTTGCTTTGCATGGCTTTCTGTTTTGCCTCTGCATACATTACCGACCCACCTAGACGCACATAGGTGGCGCCCCAGACTGACGCACCAGTCTGGCGCACCAAACAGGCGCAGTATCCTGTTTTCAATAGTACACAGCATGTTTTTCATTTGTTTGCTTGCTTTCTCGACCCGATTTGCTTCTGGGTTTTCATCTGACTTTCTTCCTGGTTGCATTAGGAAGGCACATCTTTGTTTTCAGTAGTTTTCCTGCATCTTAGCTTGCATTTAGGCATATAGTAAGCGATGATGAGAAATCACTCCAAATGATATAACTTTGATTATGTTTATGCAACATCTTTGCATTGTACACTTGACCCGAAATAAAGAGCGATACTTCTGAGCATTAAGACACACCCCCTACATATCATGCACCTATATTCTAGACACCACTCATAAGCATAGCATGGCATATCGCCCTCGAGCGTATAGCAAAGGCTGGCAGGCCGACATTCATTTGCAAAAGAGAAATCATTAGAAGACCGATTCGTCGGGCGTGCGAGGGTGCCTAACACCTTCCTCGCACGTAACAGGGATCCTTACCTGCATTTCTGGTTTTACGCAGCCCCCTTTTGTTTAGTTTGCATGATTCTTCATGTATTTATGGTTTTCCTCGTCTTCCATAATAGACTAGGTGGCGACTCTTGCACTTTGCATTTTTTCCCTTTTCTTTTTGCCGTGGCTTTGTCGCTCCTTTGGCACACACACCACTTACCCATGTGGGCCACCCCCGTCAGCATTGTTACAGGAACTGGCGACTCCGCTGGGGATAACCAGATCCCGGCTTCATTCTTGATTTCTCTTTCGCTTTGGTTTCTCCTTGCATGCTTTATCTTTCCATGCCATGCCTTGCCATCCTTTGTGTAGTGTCTTCTTTTGCACGCATCTCACTTTGCTATAATGTTCTCACATTTGCCATGTTTTCACACTATTGCACATTGTCTCACATGCTTGCATTCTTTTATCCATGTCTACTTGCGTGTTTATTTCCTTTACTGTTATGCCATGCCTAGGAGAATAGAGACGTGTTTGCTTCCCCTCTCCGGCTAATAAAACATAACAACCAAAATCAAGCTTAAGGCAAACTAGGGACAAATTGAAAACTCTCCCCCATGGCTTAATAAATTGGCAAGTAAAAAATTTTAAAGCATCCTTTGCATACATCATATAGGGCATGCATCTTCTCCTCTTCTAGGACTTACCCATACAGTCTACGAAGGGCATGTTCCGGTGGTTCATCCTAATGGCTTTGGCATGGGATGGAAAATCGGGCTTGTTCCCCCTTAACTGGGGTCGTGTCGGTGTTAGTAAAGCAGCACAGCCTACTGCTTTGGCAGAGGTCAAGGCTCCGAAAGCACCACTCGTTCACTGCCTATGCTTTG
>JAMKQA010034361.1:0-14200 GCA_024699735.1 Posidonia australis | reverse complement strand
GTGCGCCACCTTGGTGTGCCACTTTGGTGCGCCCACCCAGCTCACAAATGTCTGATTGGGGCTCTGGCTAATGGGTTTGGGGCTCGGTTCAAGGGCTGATCACATCCAAAGCAACATAAGGACACTCATTCCTGGGTCACCTCAAAATTGGGGTGTCTACACATATATGGACTCTAGGAAACGTGAAAATGGGACATCTACATGCTCCAGAAAGAAGAGTAAGTCACCCTTAAATTGTCTTAAGCCAAGAAAGAGCCTATGCACGTGTCTACGGGTCACGAGTGTGTGCACACAACCACGAGTCCAACACTCAACGACCCCATGCACCAACTCAGAGACTACATGACAAACAACTCCAACCTATTGCCATGCGCATGCAAGGCCACGGGTATAGAACCAACCACTTACAGCTCAATTGACTCGAAGAAGTGGAGATCAACCGCCAGGGCTCACCAACAGAGCACTACAACCCAAAATCAACTCTCAAGGTCTCCACGAGGATCCACACACCATCTCACCCTCAAAATACCAAAGCACAACATCCAATCCCAACTGCAACACTAGATCCACTTAAATGTAGCTACAACTCTAGGTCCAAAATATAGAATTTTCTATGCTAGCAATACGTGTGGGCAAAACATGGAAGTACTATGTGGTAGCAATTTGTAGAGGGAGTACATGGAATCAATACGTGCATGACCCTCACAAACCCCAGGCGTTAAATGCAAGTCTTCAATCGTCTAATATAAGAGCACCACTGTGACCATGTCGGTGGAACCCTTGCGCGGCTCTCCTCCTATCGGGTGCGTGGAAGCACACGAGGAGACCCGATACGGTCACGACGAAGATGGTGAATCCGGAGGAAGAGACTAGACCTAGAAACACTAAGACAAGATAAAAAGGATAAGGAAAGTAGTTGCCACCTAGTCTTTTAATGGAAAGAGGTGGAAAACCAAAAACACAAGAAAACTGGGAAGCAAACAAGATGCAGAATGTATGTGTGTGCTCCATACCTAATGGACAATGCACAAATGACTGCGGGCCAGAGAAAGGGTAAGGATTCTGGTTACGCATGGGGAAGGGGTTAGACACTCTCATGCGCCCGAGAAAACTCTGTCTTTCTAGGTTTCCCTATTGTCAATGGTCTATGGATGTATGCTTGCTTATTCTAAATGCTCATGCTAAATGTGACTGAAAACATGCCAAATCAAAGTAAAGAAATGAAACAAAGGAAAAGCTAATCTGAGGGTCAAATGTAGGCATTGAGAATGCCGCTTTACTGTACGCCCTTGGGCGATGAGGGAAATCGTGAAAATCGAGAAACTCTCGGAAAGCGTCTTGCAAATTAGCAGAAATTTGGATAAAATCTGAGAAAATCAAAAAGGAGAAAATAATCCTCATTTCGGGACCATGTCGGCTTTGTCAAGTCTTTTACTGTACGCCCTCGGGTGATGGAAAGCCAAAACAAATCTAAAGGGGAAAACTGGGAGAAATCTGGGAAACGAGGAGCAAAACAAGCTCAGAACAAGCTAGAAAAGCGTGCATAAAGCAAGGAAGGAAATGCAAGAAAACTTGTGTGGAAAGATGTGAAAAGATATGCAAAATGCAAGTGTGAGTGCAAATATGAAAATTCCTAGGGGTTTTGTGCAAAAACCCAAATTCCGAGGAAAATCGAAATTCTGAAGCCCAAATCATAAAAAAATACATAGGAAAACACATTCTATGCAATTATGAAGAAATCTGGGGTCAAATGTGCAAATATGTGCAATCCTAGTCAAAATGAAGTTTCCTAGGGGTTAAAATGCAATTTTACCACTAAAACATGCATTTAAAACAATTCAGTGGAAATTCAAGGTAAAAATGCAAGAAAAATGATTCAGAAAGGTTCCAGAAAGTTTCAGGGGCAAAACAATCATTTTACCCCTGAAAACAGGCATTCAGAGTAAAATCAATGAAGTACAAGGGCTAAAATGCAAATTGCCTAGCAAAAACAATGCATTCAGAAGAGATTCAATAAATTCTGAGGGTTAAAATGCAATTTACCCAGAGAAAACATGCTTCAGAGAAGTTTTCAAAAACTCTAGGGGCTGAAGTGCAATTTAACTAGCAAAAACAACATCCTGAATGATTTCAGAAGAATGCAGGGGCTTAAATGCAAATTTCACAGAAAAATGAACTTTCAGAAATATTTCAAGAAAGCTCAAGGTCTCTTATGCAAAATTCCTGAATAAAATGCATTAAAAGAAAACTTGAGGGCTTTTGCTAAAGTTTAATGCCTGGAAAATATTATTTTAAATGTTCAAGGGGACAATTGCAATATTTTCAGTGAAAACTTTATTCGAATGATTTTAGAAAAATGATTGGAGGGCCTATTTGTAATAAAAGGACCAAAGTGTAACACGAAAAGGACCTGAACGAAAGGAAAACAAAGTTTTAAAAATTTATTCAAATAAATGTTTTAATTGTTTCTTAAAAAAAGGAAAAAAACACGACGGTCGCCGGCGATGGAGCTCCGCTGCCGCCGACCGTCAGGGGGGCAAACAAGGCCTTCCCGTGGTCTGATCTTAGATCAAACCTCATGAGAAGCAAGAAGGGAGAAAGAGAAGAGGATCCAACGGAGTGGATCAAGGATCTGCTGGTGGGAACGGTCCTCCCACCTCCTCCACCGTTGTGGAGCTCCGACGACGGCGCTGGGGAAGGAGAGGTTTTGGAGAGTTGCGGTGCGGCGGTCCAGCGATCCAAGTGGCCTCGGGGAGCTTCCTCGCTTCTTCTGGAGCAGAATGGATGCTGTCAGTGCACAGAGGGGGCTCGCCTGTTGCCGCCGTGGACTCCTCCAGCAGGCGACGTCGCTGTGACGATCTAGAGCTTGAGACGCGGTTCTGGAAGCTCCGGAGGCCTCGCTGGACACAGTGGAGGGTTCTCGAGTTAACGAAGGTGCGCGATGCAGCGGGAGGTGCACGGCGCAGCGGGAGGCAAGCGGTCCATCTCTGGAGGAGTCGTCTTCTCCGACAACGTCGTCTTAGGGCGTGTTCTCCAGCGATCTCGTGCGGGCTATCTGGAGGTGTTGGAGCGGCAATCCAAGGAGCGGGAGAGCTCTGGAGAGGCTAGAGGAGAAGGATAGGAGGCTTGGGGGCCAGGGACGTGCCCTAGATTGCCCCCTCACCCACCTACATCACCGGGAAACGGCGACGGTGAGCCTCGGGGACCAATTCCGACCAGAGGAAGGCTCTGGATGGCTCGGAATTGTCCAAAAAGAAGGAGGAGGGATCCAGGAAGCTATGAATTAAACTAGGAGGGATCAA
This sequence comes from Posidonia australis, assembly GCA_024699735.1. Classification (NCBI taxonomy): domain Eukaryota; kingdom Viridiplantae; phylum Streptophyta; class Magnoliopsida; order Alismatales; family Posidoniaceae; genus Posidonia; species Posidonia australis. The sequence continues at coordinate 10,898 of JAMKQA010034361.1, read as the reverse complement.
AAGGGGCGTACCTGGCCTGAAGGAGCTCTGCACCTCGCCGGAGTACTGGAACTCGCTTCCTCTCCTCTCCGCGAACATCCCTTTCTCTCTAGAATTCTCTGGCACACTCCGCTCTCTTCTCTCTCGTGCTAGAAAGTCCTTTAAATACTAGCCTCTACCCCCCCGTTTATAGGCGAGCAGAAACCCGACGACACAAACTTCCAGCCACTCACTGCCCTAACAGAATCACTTAACAAACTTCCAACCTCCTAACTGAAGTCGTAACAACCTAACGGACTAACAAACACCGTCCCTTTGCGCTCCATCCTGTCCCCTGCTCACCCCCTGCTCGCCGACAATGATCGACGGCGATCCGAGGTCCTCCGACGACCCATCTAGCGGCTGGAGATGCTCTGGTGGCTACTGGTCTGATGGGCTGAAGAAGATGGGCTACTGATTGAAGCAGGCTCGTGGGATCTTGATGAAACCAGTGAAGAAGAATGGGTTTAGTGACAAGAAAATGGTGAGAAGGAAGGATGAGTTGGTGAAAATTGATAAAAAATGAAAGAAATTATGAGTAAGGAGAGGGAGAAATATGGTGTTAAACTGTTTATGGTGGGCCTTGTGGGCTCAATTTGGGCTTAATGGGCCTATGTGGACCTTGTGGGCCTCCATGGGCCTAATGGGCTTCAATTGGGCTTAATGGGCCTATGTGGGTCTCCATGGGCCTATTGGGCTTTAATGGGCCCAAATGACTTAAATGGGCCTTCAATGAGTTAAATGGGACTTTATGGAATTAAGTGGGCCTAAATAGGTCTTGTGGGCCCAAGTGGGCTCAATTGGGCTTCCATGGGCCTAAGTGGGCTTAAGTGGGTTCAATTAGGGTTAGAGCTCAGCCACCACATCTCCATCCTGCAAAATTGGGAACTTGGGGTGTCTACAGATGCCCCTCCCTGAGCGAGGTCGGAGGACGAGTAGAACAGAGACCGATGCTCAGGGTTGACAAAGACACCCCACCTGAAGCCATAAGCAAGAGTCAGTTACTGGCAACCAGCCTCCAGTGGGTGAATGCACCGGAGGTCCCGTTGCCATAGCCGAAGCCAAATAGAGAAACAAAAACAAAAGACCAAAAACTGACAAGTTGACGACCAATCAGCTCCTAAAAGACATGATTGATTATCACACTTGTCGAGAAAAGTGCCAGACAAGACTCACGGTACTTGCCGACCGAGAAGTGACTGGTCACGAAAGTCATCCGGGTAGTTCGGGCTACTAGCCCACAGGAGGGAAGGAACAAAGAGAGTGGGGAATCCACCAGGCATCATAGGGATTGCCCGGGGAGTTCGGGATACCAGCCCAAAGGAAGGAGGAATACAACTTGCTTTGATTCCATCCATTCGGAGTGGAACTCAAAGCAAAAGAGGGGACCATTGATACCAAACTCTTTAAGTAAGGATCGAATGGGGCATGGTAGGTTTTGGACCTACCAACCAAGAAGGGAAAATGGTAAGATTAGGACTTACCGACTAAAAGGGAGAATGGTAAGATTCGGACATACCAACCAAAGGGGAATGGTAAGATTCGGACTTACCGGCCAAAGGGGAGAATGGTGAGCTTCAAACTTACCGGCCAAAGGAAAGAATGGTAAGATTGGGACTTACCGACCAAAGGAAGAATGGTAAGATTCGGACTTACTGACCAAAGGAAAAATGGTAAGATTCAGATTTACCGACCAAAGGGGGAATAGTAAGATTCGGACTTACCGACCAAAGGAAGAATGGTAAGATTCGGACTTACCGGCCAAAAGGGAGAATGGTAAGTTTCAAACTTACCGACCAAAAGGGAGAATGGTAAGATTAAGACTTACCGACTAGAGGGAAAATGGTAAGATTCGGACTTACCGACCAAAGGGGGAATGGTAAGATTCAGACTTACCGACCAAAGGGAGAATGGTAAGATTCGAACTTACCGGCCAAAGGAGAGAATGATAAGATTCGGCCTTACCAACCAAAAGGGAGAATGGTAAGTTTCAGACTTACCGACCAAAGGGGGAATGGTAAGATTCAAACTTACCGACCAAAGGGGGAATGGTAAGATTTGGACTTACCGGCCAAAGGGAGAATGGTAAGATTCAGACTTACCGACCAAAGGGGGAATGGCAGTGCCAAACTTTCGGGCAAGAGAAGGTAGAATCTTGGATCGTCGAGGGCATGCTGTCGCAAATGTCTACCCTGTGTCAAACACAAGCAACCAAACAAGCTGGTAAGAAATGTTCTGATGAATATCATCATCAGAGCCAAAGGAGTATTTACATGTACTTCAACTTGCAAAGAACCAATAACATGACATGAATGTTAAGAATCTACATCATCTCTGATCCTCTTGGAGCTCGAGGTTTTGACGAAGAGCGTCCGACTTGGGACGGCACTGCAGATTGGCCAGGTCTCTTCAACTTCGGTTTCATAATCTATTGTGCAACCCTTCCCTTTTATGGCTGTGAGATCTTTTGATCGAATAGAGCCACTAAGCAGGCGAGATAGCTCCCTAGTCACCGTGTAGGAGCTCAGGGGGTATTCTTTGAATCATGCTGGCATTTGCCCATGAGCAAGAGAATCCTGCTAGTAATCGAACTGCTGTATAACACGGATTGGGTGATATTCCACTCCACCAGTCAACCCTGGCAGGACGACAAGCCGCATGTCAGTTGTGTTAAAAAAATGCCTCAAAGTTGTATGAAGCCAAGGAATAATGTGCCAGATGATCTTCTGCTCTTCCAAGCTTTGTAATTGCTTGTACTCCTTTTGAACGGAGGTGAGTGTGCACGCATGGCCACTCTAACAATAGGATTCAAAGGTTGATCGCTGTGGGCGTAAGACTGCTACACCCAGATGTGAAGCCATCCATACTTGTACAAAGGCTCCACAACCATAAAAATGCCGACAGCAACGCAGTGACCAGTCTAGTGCCCGATAAGTTTCTGCCAAGATGACTGGAGCCAGATCTATCTGTCGGGTGACAACTGCCAAAGCAATCTCAGCAACTTCAATATTCACAATCATCTAGCCATGGTTGAAAATCAGCTCTCCCAGGAAGCGAACAACAAAGCCTTTCAACCATAGATCATTACCTAGGGAAGTGTGCATTCCGGCCACTTTGTCAAAGTAAGCTAGTTTTAGCATGGGAGAAAGTCCATCTGTACAGATGAGTTGATGACCACAATCACTGGTCGATAGGCCAGTTAGCTCGCACAAGACTGAGGAATACCCATCACGTCGCATGAACACGGTGGGTCCTAGGAATCTCTGTAGTCAGCAAATCCTGTGGACCTCCTCCAGGGTTGGGGTCAATTCGATCCTCCCAAAGCGGAATACGTGATGATCTGGCTTCCAGAATCGGGCAACTGCACACAGAAAATAACGAGAAACCTCCACCTTTGCGATATCCAGAAGCTTTGTAGATATTCCCCAAATCCGTAGCTTGTCACGATCACTTTCAGTTAACTGTTTAATCCAAGCCTAGAGAACATCTGAGCACTGTGTGGGCACAACCTTTGTGGGGTAACCCATGATCTGTAAGGCACCTCAACTTTCTTGGCTCGAGGCTCCTCAGAAGTAGTAAACGATCTCCTGTAGAACATGTTCAAAACATTATTCTTTAGAAATAGATTTCCACTTTGCCTCGTTCAACAGCACTTGGCAGTGTCAAAGCAGACAGATAAAAGCTAAAATGGTACTGAGAGAATTAGAAAAATTGGACCAGAACTGAAGACTGCAGCTAATCGAACAGGGAATTGCTGAACAGACTAAATCCTGTGCACAATCTTGAGGGAAGGTCTTGGTTACCAACTGGTTTTAACCAGGTATCCAAGTAACGAGATATGACCAGCAAATCTAGGGAACTGGGATTGTTTGATGACTGCGCCTCCCAGCCGATTACTGGGATCTTCGACTTGTAGAGCAGCTGACATGCCCCTGGTCGAGTGTTGGCTCAAAGCGTCTAACCATAGGACAGCTGACATGCCCCTGGTTGACATGGATGACTCTTAACCAAACAGAGCAGCTTACATGCCCCTGGTCGAGTACTAGCTCAGTGTGTCTAACTATAGGGCAGCTAACATGCCCCTGGTTTGACATAAATGGCCCTAAACCAACGAGAGCAGCTTAAATGCCCCTAGTTTAGGCGATGTCCTCTTGATTCTCTCAAATTGAAAGTCGTTGTCACATTCAAGACAAGAGAGCCAAGTAACACTCTGTAACGTTTATTAGGATGACTTTTGTAGGAAGAAATGTATGCATGCTAAATGATTTGCTGAATCTTATTGGTGCCCTCAGCATTGGGATGCCTATTGCCAAGTGCAAAGGAATGGAAACTCTAGACCTCACGAGACTCTATCTAAGCCCCTAGTCGTTGGGTGGCTCTCTGGAAATGGGTCACTATGTTTTGGGCTCCATTCCAAACCCCACTGGACCATGCCCCTGCTTTTTTATTTTACTTATTCTTTATTCTTTCTCCCTCATAGGCGTGTGGGTTCACCCTATCCCTGGCTTGGAGGTAATAGGTACCTAGTCTATGGTGGGGAGCTGTTGCTTGTTTAAAGGATTGGCTAGGCCCTTTTGGAACATGTCTCCCAGGTACTCACTCCGACTCCTCTCCAAGATAAACTAAAGGGACTAAGCTACCCGCTATGCCTCTCTCTTTAGGGTCGACTTCTATCTGCGACTTCTGTCTTCTTATTCTTTTATGTCCTTTTTCAGATATATTTTTGTTTTATTTCTTGCGCTCTCACTCTTGCCCCTATCATTTTATCTCTCTCTGGGAGGTGCAGGGTCCATGAGAAGTTTGGATACTTCACCCAATTTACAATGAAAGGTGGCTCCCTCACATTCTAGGTTCCTAAATAGTATCTACCTGAGGAGGTGCTACACATTCCCCACATTGGCAAGCTTATTCCGCCTATCATCTTTGGGCTAAGATCCATGCATGTGTTGATGCAAGCAAACTACGCCCTATATATGCATATTCTGCATGAGAATTAGTGTGTTGTGATGTAGAACTACATGGATGTAGTAAGAGCATGGATTTATGCATGCATGGAGGAAAGTGTTGGTGTCGCAGAGTGATGACACACTGTTTATGGTAGCATGAATTAACTGGCTCTGACTGTTCGATGCAATCCATGTCCTCAAGGATGACAGCTCCTCTGGAGTAGACTTGCTTGACTACAAATGGTCCACGCCAGTTAGGCTTGAACCTGCTGCAGCTATCAGGGAGATGTATTGCTCGGAAGACCAGGTCCCCTGGCAGTAAGCTTCTTGGTCGGACCTTTTTCTGATAAGATTTGGCCATGCGCTTCTGATAGCATTGTGCATGATGCATAGCCTGCAATCGATGCTCATTTATCAAGTTCAGCTGAACGAGGTGGTCCTCAATCCACTCCGCCTCTTCCAGCTCTGCTTCTTCCTCTTCTCCTTATGCAATAAGCTTCAGAAGGACTTCCTGCTGGCACGATGAATCCGTGTCTTCAAAGGTGCATATTTCTTCCGCATTCTGTCCTTGGTGGTGCTTTAGAATGGTCACTGTAACCCTAGTTTTCCTGTATGCACCCCTGATGATTTCTGGCTCCAATATTCCCGAACTTGCGCCTAATTGTTCTACCTCTGATGAACAAAAGCTCTTACTATCATGCTGTCTCTGTACAGCATGTGCAACAGGTGGGCAGTTGTCCTTTGTCTGACTGATGTGAATGTTGCCACCCGGGTTCCCTCCTAAGGCTAGCTCAAGATCTTTTTTTTTGGGACGCCACTGCTCAAGTGGGGCCAGGTCTGTTAATACCACCTAGACCCGCCTTCTGGCTGATTGGAGACAAACTCCTCTGGTCTAGCGTTCAAAGACTTACTCTCCTCCAGGGTCATGATTGTAGACTGACCCGGTGCAACTGTTTGCTCCTTTGTGTCCTCTGTCATTACTGCCTTCCCTTTCTTGCGCCTGAGTTCATCTTGCGCATCTTCGGCCAATACCAATAACTGCTCCTGAAATAGGACCTCCAAGTCACTGAGCATGTTATCCAGCTGAGCTACCACGGCATCTCCTTCCTCTTCATCGGAAGCGAAATCTACATAATATGTGCTGGTAGTCCTCAACACCTCGGGTACTGATTCTGGCTGCCCTGGCTGTAATCCCTTCAAAACTGACCGCTGTTCTGAAGCTCCTATTGCTGAATCTGCTCTCATTGAATCCCATACTGCAACTGGATTGGTGGAAAGACCCTCTATTGACTCTGGAGGCGGGAATGCTAGCATAGCTATCCCCGGGGACTCGGATGATGTTGAACCCATTGTGAAGTCCAAAACTTCCTCCTCTGAATAGTAATCCTCTACACATACCCATTCTGGCTCACTGATCGACTCAATTGGCTCAGGCTCTGCAAACATGAAACTCCGATTGGGATCCAGCAATCCTGTACTGACGAAATTGTTTAAATCTCGCGGAATAACGAGCTTTTGGAACTTACGATGCTTTGCGCATCTGTCTTGCGGCTTGCACTCGTATCTCAGTCCTTCAAACTCGCGTCTTCTCTCCACGGTGCTTAGTTTTGCGATTCCTTGGCCATTCCACCCGAGAGGTGCTCCTTTCTCATACCCCCATCTTTGACACAGATTCTTGACCATCAAAAAGGGGTTGCCAAAAGTAGCCAAATGACTGGCATGCTCGAGAATCGGAATAAAGTTGACCGGTTCGAAACGGTCGACACGGTAGAGCACATCAGAAGGTCTGGAGTCAAAATGGACAGTATGGAGCGAGGCTGAAGAGACTGCCTCAACCTTCTCCTTTTCGGGGTTTTCCGCCATCACAACGACAATGTCATTGTTCCAACGGAATTTAATCATGCGATGGAGGGTTGAGGGGATGACCTGATGCTTGTGGAACCAAGGGCGCCCAAGCAGAAGATTGAAAGATGGTTCAAGGTCAACAACATAGAACTCGACCTTGAAATGAGCAGGGCCATTGATTAAGGGAATGATCAGGATCCCTAAGGCATTGTGGTGCGTGTTGTCGAAGGCCGGCATTCCCTTCACTGTTGGAGTGATGTCCTCCGATTTGAAGCCGACCTGACTTGTAGTTCGCAAGGGGAAGACGTTCAAACCGGTGCCATTATCGACCAAAGTGAGAGGAATGCGGTAATTTTGGTATTGCACCACGATGAAAAGGGACTAGTTGTGATTTGTCCCTGCCGGAGGAAGCTCTGAGCTGGAGAAAGAAATGACCTCGGGCGCGGCTATCATCCCCACCATGTCCTCCAAGGCCGAGGGTTGTATAGTTGAGGAAACATGGGTGGCCTGAAAGACTTGGAGGAACGCCTCACTATGTTCAGTCGAGGTGTGGATTACGTCCCATATGGATATATCTGCTTTGATCTTTTTCAACTAGGTAGTAATATCGGCTACCGGTGGGTCAACTTTGGGAATGGGGTTAGCTCTTGTGGTAGTCTCTTCAGGGATTGGACTGAGAATGTGGGTTTTTGCTTGGGTAGATGAAACCACAGGCTGATTGGTCATGTTTGCTGGGACTAGGGCTTTGTATAGCCTTCCCGACCGCATTACCTCTGTGCACATTTCGGTGGTGTAGCTATAGGGCATGTGGTGGGTGTCCTGTGTTAGGTTGATGACCAGAAGAGCATGGGCCCTTAATTCTATTAGGGCTGGAATTGGCAGGGAAGGTACTGGTGTTTGGTGGGTCAAGTTAGGCCTCGGTCTGGTTAACAGGCTAATTGCTGGTGGGGCGGATTGCATGGCAGGTCTTGTAGTCGCACGCCTGGGTCAGACAGTTAACTGGATCATGCTGACGGTAGAGTTGACAGTTTCAAGGAAGGACTCACTCAGCTGATAAGAGAAAGATTCTGAAACATTATGGATGAAGTGAGAAGGATCAAAAGGCTCAATCTCATCCAAAGAAAGAGAATGCACTCCCGAAGTTCCTGGAGCATGCTCAGGCAATGGTTGGCTAACTATGCTGCTAGATGTGGATGCAGATGAATGAGGTGTTCGTGCAGCGGGCCTAAGCTATGCCTCTTGTGTATGAATACTGATGACCTTGCAGTCAATCAATTCCTGAACTGCTCCTCGAAGTGTAAAGCAATTATCTGTAGAGTGCCCGGCGGCTCTATGGTAACTGCAATATAAATCCGCTTTAAACAACTGCGGTAGTGGGTTCGGCGGTGGACAGATTTCTGGAAGCCTCAATATTTATGCTACTCTAGGGAATATGACACTTAGTGGCCTTACCAGAGGAGTGTAGTCCCACTCAGGTCATGGGAGCCGCCTTGATCCCCGATATCACCCCTTCCTTGCCGGTGCGAGCGGTAGACTGGCTCGGCGGTGGTTGTGAATTGTGAAGTGCGTGGTGCTTTAGATGCAGGAGAATAAATGACCTGATTCGGAGCTGGTGGGCTCACCATATTGGCTGGCATAGTAGGAGCTCCTACGTACGCCACTGCATTCCTAGCAGACTCTTTCTTCTGACTGAACCCAGTGTTAGATCCATTGTTGCCATTGTTATTGTTACTGGTTCCGCTGGTAGCCATAGTCTGCTTGGCGAATGTTGCTAGCGCAGGGAAGCTTCCGTTATTGAGTGAGCTCTCAACGTGGGTGCCAGCTTTTATCAGGGCAATGAAGGTGGAAATGGGCTGAATGCTCAACAGGGCCCCATTGGCTGGCTGCGCTCCTCGAATAATTATTTCGATAGACTCCACGTTAGATGGTCTATTGTGCACTTGTGAAGCGAGGGCTCGCTAGCGCCCGACGTACTCCCCAAACGGCTCGTAGGGCTTCTGTTTGGTAGCGACTAGGTCCTCGCGCTTTGGGACCATGTCTAGGTTAAAAGAGTACTATTCCAGGAAAGCTTCGGTTAGATCGTTCCAGGTCTTGATGGTGGTCATATCCAGCGATGTGAACCACTTTAGAGCTGGACCAGTAAGACTTTTCAGGAAAAGGTGAATGAGAAGTCTCTCGTCAGTCTAGAGCTGAGCGAGATCCCCACAGTACACCCTAAGATGTGAAATCACGGCGCCTGTTTGTCCCGTTATACTTCTCAAATTCTGGGATATGGAAGTTCAAGGGGAGTAACGCCTTTGGGAAATAGCAGAGGTCCCAGAAAGAGAAAGACTAGTGGTCCCCACCCTGCACTTGTCGAACAACTTTCCTTAGGTCATTCATCCTGGCGAAAAGTGCATTGGGAGTCGCTACTGACATTGAGTGTGCAGCTAGGGCGGGTCCCACGTACGCTGTGTCTATAGCACCCGTGTGCTCCTCCAGATCTATCATCTCGCCACCTGGTGCTGTGGCGTGATGACCAGCATACCTGTGTGTGTATGCTAGTGGTGGTGTGCATACTGACGCCTGAACTTGATGCAAAGGTATTGAAATGTTATGTTGTGCGATGCATGTAGTTGTGTGTGGGAGCAACAGCTCCTGAACCGGTATGGTCGGTTTCATAGGCCGAAGTACTCCTTCCAGCCCAAGAGGTTGACCACCAGTTGAACGAGGAATATGCTGTGCATGCTGTGGATATGACGCTATAGGCAGAGTGGCTACGCCTATTGTCGGGACAGTGGGAAGTTGTGGCTACAGCTGCAGTGGTGGAGTGACTAGTGCTACATGTAGTGCCTGAGCAGGTGGAACGGGATCCGTGGGAATGGGACAAACAGGCGCAATCAACGTGGGATCTAAAGAGAAACCCCATACTTTGCAACCTCTGTGCAAGGGCCAGAAGTTGCTGAGACTGTACAGTGGCAGAACCATCGGCAGCAGTACCGAGGGCTGGAAGATCAAGCGGCAGGGATGTCATAGGGGGCTGGAGGTTCAAAGATGCTGCAGATTGGATTCCTATTGAAGAGACAATCGTAGCCAACTGGGTATCAAGTGGATGAGGGTCAACAGAAGGACAGGGTATCATCAGATCAGATGCCCTCGAAGTTGTCATGGTAACCGCGTCTGTTGCGGGCTCCAGACCAATAAAGGTCTACCAGTGTCCCGAAACCGGAGGGCGAGGAACTCCAGGTGCCTGAAAGAAGTCACCATGGAGTGATGAAGGAATGAGTGATGAAATGGCAAAAGAGTGAGGAGGGGCAGAAATAGGAATCCCCTCTAGAGCAGCTAGTGCAGAGGTCTCAGAAGGTCGCTGGGCCATGATGGACCGCGAACGGGTGTGAACAGGGCTGCGATTGCAAGTGAAAGGACGACGCTTATGAGGAGCTATTGTCGGAAGTGACGAATAGCTCAAGGAAAGACAGTCGAGAATAACGCCTCGAGACCGAGGTCACAAAAAGGAACTCCCAGGCTTAGACCTAGGAATTCGCACACAGAACTTTATCCTTGGCAAAGGAAAAGAAACCTAAAGTGTCAGTGGAAAAGAGTGAAAAAGTGAAGACAAGACAACAAAAGAAAATAAGTTAGCTATGCAGTTGTTTATTAGGGTGGCATGAATGACACACATGCACATGAATGCTACTAACATGCTCTCTCTCACCATGCATGTCCCACATGGAGCGAACCATATGGGACGCACTCATGGGTTTGGGTTTTTTTGACTTTGGTCAGAAAGTAAGGTCCCCCTTCTAAATCCTAGCCAAAGCGCAGGTAGTGAACAGGTGGTGCGTTGGTGGCCTCGTCTCTTGCAGTAGCAAGGAGCTGTACCCTCTACTAGCAACACGACCCCAGACAAGGGGAGACAAACTAACAACACGCTCTACGCCAAAGCTATAGAACGGACTGCTAGGATCGTCCTTTGCAAACTGTGGGTAGACCGAAAGGAGAAGATGCATGCCCTATATGATCAAACATGCGATATGCTTTGGTGTCTTTTACTTGCATTTTATTAAACCAGAGGGGATTGTGAGCATTTGTCCCTAGTTATGCCCTATT
>JAMKQA010034360.1:0-19552 GCA_024699735.1 Posidonia australis | reverse complement strand
ACCTCTTGTTTCTTTTACTATTTTAAAATTTTGACCAATTGATAAGTCTGTCTTGTCGAGTTGGGTCCCCAAGTCTTACGTCAATTGTAAATCAACTTGTTTCCATTTGTTTATTGCAGCCCTTGCTAAAACATGCTAAAGCAGACAAGGGTTTTCTTTGTGCGATTGTACCAAGGATGGGAAGGAACAAATTAAGCTTATCTACTACTTTCCTATCCTCAAATCATACCTTTGGACTTTTAGAGCATGTCTAATCGAATATAAGTACTAGTAGGATTGCAGTCTAGATAAAATTTCAAGAATCAAACCACAAATCCAAGTGAATAAAATAAGTAATTAATGTATTTTTCTCTTATTAATTTCTAGGATTAAACGAAAGGTTTTGCAAATAAAATCGCTAATGCCATGATTAATCTGTAAATTGTTAAAGCTTCCTTTAAAAAAAAAAAAAAAAGGCTAAGCAATAAAGTTCCTTGTATCTTACATTTTGCTTCTAGTTGTCTTGTATAATGCCTTCTATAGTTTGCCCTGTAATAGTACCTTGACCAACTTTAGATCTAATGGAAGTAAGTGCTATGGCTAATAAAACTACGATACATTGGAAGCGAGAAATATTCGGATTCCAAGTAAGCCAAGCTAAGGAATTCAATCAGAGGCCATTTACCAGTTCTTCTTGTCTACTTAATAAGTGCCCTTCGTGTGTAATTTAAGGAGTTAGAAAATGCTATGCATAGTTCTACATTAGGTACTTTTAAAATTGAGACGACCAATCTAAAGTGAGAATGTATGTTCAACAGATAGGCTAAAGATTGTGTTTGGATAAGACTTTCTCTAGATTAGAATGTGCAGAATCAAGATTATTACATCAATTCTGATGCAACGTAGTATCTAGATTGCACATATAATTTAGTTGGTTATAAGAAATCTTGTTTGATACTGTTTATGTAGGCAAATTGTCTTTTCGACGATATCCAAAATGCCCTCCATGTTTGCCATTTGTTTAGACCCTTTTATTGTTGCTCTCTTATGGCACATTTCATAATATCATGTAAGTATTTTTGCAAATGTTAGGTAATAATAGGGTGTAGGCAAATCGTCATTACTTTTGTTGGAGGTTTCAATTGTGCAAAATAACAAAAGAAAGTACCGTAGAAATAAATATATAGGAACAGGAATGAGAGATGACCTTAGTGATTTATATTACGAGGGTGGTGGTAGGAAACGGGGGAAGTGGCAATTCCTCTTCTCATCCGTTCTCCTCTTCTATTCCTCCTCCTTGTCCCTCTTCTTTTACTTCTCCCATTTCATGCTTTTACAATTTTCCAGGTGAGGAAAGCCTACAGTGTTCTTGACTTTTTTTATTTTTAACTACTTTAAGTATTGGGTTTGCAACCATATTAATAGCTTTAAATTTTAATACAAGGCAAAAGCTTTCGAAATGCAGCTCTACAGACTACAGTTCAGGAAAAATTGCATGTTTTATTTATATTTGATTTGATTATGCACTTTTCTGAGAGATCCAAGATTTCAAAATTATGAAAATATTACCACATTATTATGTTAATTGATTTGTGTTTGTTGTAGTTTAGTCATTGAAACTATACCAAGGCATACCATGCATCTTCTGTGCAAGAAAGAAACTCTTTCAAAAAGGTAATTAAATGTATGTCTTGAGTAAATTTCTCTTGCGAGTTTCTTTTGGCAAAAGGAATAAGAACAGGAATATTTTTGGGCATAATTTGACTTCTGGTAGTGTACAAAAAAATTTAAAAGCCCTCAATGAGCTTGAGTGAATAAAACCAGTTGTTCACAAATTTTCCTAAATTAGAGAACAGGTAGGTATGATTTTCCCTTCCAACAACAAACTTTCACAAATCTTACACTAGTTCCATGATATTTTATTAGAGAAGTTGGGACTACATAACTAGATTAACTACAATTGGGAGCTCGTATTACTGTCTTGGTCATTTTAGTGATACATATGAAATTATGAGTATGTACTACATTGTCACAACATACTGCAACTTTAAGTGGTAAATGATATAACAAAAATATTTCAATTTAAACAAATGTGATTGCAAATTATGTCATTGTGTATGGCCATTTTCTTATGCTACTCTTGAAAGAAGACTTTGGAGCTCACTATTCAACACTCACCTTACTATTCACTCTAGTTGCAAAGATATGGAAGAAAAAACAAGGAAGAAGAAGAAGAAGAAGAAGAAGAAGAAGAAGAAGAAGAAGAAGAATAAAAGAGAGAGGTGAGAGCAATCAGAATAGAACTACTCTCACCTAAGCATTAAGATCAGTAGTCTTTTTCTTATATATATATGCTGTTGTTGTTACAACTGTTCAAAACTAAATGGTTCACATTACAACAAACCATTAACAACTGTAACAAACCGTCACTAATTAACAAACTCACTAAACTAAGTATAGTCATTAGAGTTGATCATCTATTAACTATACATCTATTATCAACCTACCTCAAGCTAAACCTTGAATCAAGAAGGTGAAGCTTGGATTGAAGGAATTTTACTCAAACAGGATGAAGGCTTTTAGTAAAAATGTTAGCCACTTAGTCTTTGGTTGAAATATACCTCAACACAATTTGTTTTCTAGTAATTTTCTCATGAATGAAATGATAATCAACTTTTATATGCTTTGTTCTAACATGAAAAATAAGATTTAAGGATAGAGGAATTGTAGAGACATTCACAATGAATAACTAGTGCCTTGACTAAAGGAATGTGAAGTTCTTGTAAAAATGAGCATAACCAGTAGAGCTCAGTAGTGGTTTGAGCAACATATCTATACTCAGCTTTTGTTGATGAATAGGCCATAACAATGCCTTTTAGCACACCATGATATAGGGTTCTTACCCAAATACACACAATAGCCATTACTTGACTTGCAATCAATAGGACATTTAGCCTAATTAGCATCACAGTCAGCAAAAAAGCTCAATTAGATCAACAATAAATGTTAGGACAAAATCTAGGGTTCCCTTCAAAAATTGAAGAATCCTCTTGATTATTGTCATATGTGTAGTAGTGGGTGCTTAAAGAAATTGATAGACCTAATTTACTAAAAAAGTAATATCAGGTTTGGTCAAAGTAATATAATGAAGAACTCCTACCATACTCCTGTAAGTAGTAGGATCTGGAATTGGCTCACCATCAGTTTTATTCAAGTTAGTGACTACAATAGGACTTGAAACAGGTTTACAATCTATCATATCAAACTTCTCAAGCATTTAAACAATATATTTTGACATACTCAGAGTAAGTTTTGATTTAGACCTTGTAATACTGATTCCTAAGAAATATGATAAGGCTCCCATATCTCTCATATTAAAGGAAAGACTCAAGCTCCTTATTAGTTGATCAATGAACTTAGAAGAATTTCTAGTTATTATGATGTTATCTACATATAACAGAAGATATAACTTGGTTGAACTAGCAGCATAAATGAATAAGAAGGATCTGAATTTGATACAATAAAACCAAGTTCAATCAATCTACAGGTGAATTTCTCATACCAAGCCCTTAGAGCCTGTCGAAAACCATAGATTAACTTTAGCATTTTGTATACATAATTAGGTTTCATACTATCAACATATCCCTAAGGTTGAGACATATAAACCTTTTCTTTTAATTCTCCATGAAGAATAACACACTCTACATCCATTTGTCTCAACTGCTAGCCAAATGTTACTGTGAATGATAGGAATAATCTACTAGTAGTATGCCTAACTACGGGACTAAAGGTCTCTATGAAATCCGCACAAGCTTGTTGTAAATATCCCTTAGCAACAAGTCTAGCTTTATACTTGTTGATGGAACCATCAGCATTTGTTTTCAATTTATATACTCATTCGCAATTAATTATATTCATCTCAGGACAATATGGTTCAAGAGTCCAAGTGGCTTGTTGCTAGAGAGAATTGAATTCATCATCCATGGCTTGTCTCCAATATTGATGTTTTATAGCTTGAGAGTAACATGTAGGTTCAAGGATAGAATTATGTAAAAAGGCAACAGGAATAGGATGTTTAGTGTTGTAGAGAATCTTCCTTTTAAAAGTACCTAACATTGATCTTGTATTCATAGGATGAATGTTGGAATTAGTTTTGGTTTGAGTGGTAGAAATGTCAATTGTAGGAGCTGTATTAGGTAAAGTAGCAAATGAATATAAGGAAGGATGAGTTTCAGGTAAAGAAGAATTATCTGGTAAGGAAGAAATCAAGGGAAAAACTGAGTAGGAATAGAAGTAGAAGTAGAATTTATGAGAGGAACACAAGGAGACTAATCTAGAACTGAAGAATCATTAGAAGAAATAGTAAAGAAACACATCAAAGAACTAAAAGGAAAAGAAAAATCGTCAAATTTGACATGTCTGGAAATGTAGATTCTACTTGAGTCAATTGACAAACATTTATAGCTTTTGTGAGAAGTACTATAACCTACAAAAATACATGGTTTGGATTTAAATTCAAGCTTGGTAGATCTATAAGAAGAAAGCCAAGAAAAACATAAGCAGCCAAATGTCCTTAGATGAGTGTAATATGGAGCTTTTTCAAATAGGAGTTCAAAAGGAGATTTCTAGGATGTACAAGACAAGGACATTCAGTTAATCAAGTAGACAGCTGTGTGAAATGCTTCAAGCCAATATATAGATGTGTCACGTCCCAAAATTTCCTTAATAATTTAAACAAATTAAATTACGGGAAAACTAAAGCTAAACAGTAAATATCTAACTACTAGGAACCTGTGTGTGCGGTTAGCAGACTCTAGACTATATGCACTACGCTAAGCCAATCGCATGCCTGCACCTGCGAACCAAAACTACAAGGAAAACGCATGAGTGACCAAAGTCACCCAGTACACGCTCCACGAAAACCACGGAAAACAAAACCATAATCTATTTTCCTTTTAAATTCCTTTTGCAAATCATTTCCTCAAAGCCTCCGAAATCAGGCCCACACTTGGCCAAAACCACACACCAGGGCTCTACTAGCCCAAAACCACAAGCAAAGGCCCTCAATGGCCAAAACTACACACAGTGAGTCGGGAAGCCCGACGTCAGGCAACCTAACTCTGGCCACACGTAGTCCACTGAGGAGCGACCCCAGCATTCTGCACTGCCATGGTGATGGCCACCCTGTGCAGGGCGTTCACCGTCCCACGATTCCCCTTTCTCAAGAGAACCCTCAGAAGCCATCCCCTCCCTAGGAAGGTTGTCTTGTCTCTCAGGATGCTACCAGCTATGGGACACGTGTCCCACAAGCACTGGCCACCACAGGGTACGCCTCCTCACGGAGTCCTCCACACACGGTGCTCAGGAGGGAGTGTCATACCTCTACACATGACAACACTCGAGCCTCAGTGCTCACAGCGACAGCAGGAGTATCATACCTCCCCGTCATGCCACAAGACACCTCAACCTACGGACCACAACCCTAGCATTGAGACGACAGTCAAGGAGTCTCATACCCCTAGGACCCGACGCCCCTCAACCTCAGGTATCTCGACCCCCCGACCTCAACAGGGGACATCGCGCCCGACCGTCCGAGAATGTCATCACATTCCTTGGTCCCGATGACACAGTCCCACCCTGCCTCGGCCCCCACATAGAAAATCAAGAAATCATTTTCCAAACCAGGCCAACCATTTCCTTGAAATCCTTTTTTCAAACCATTTCATATCTATTGAAAATTCTTCCAAAACCTCAGCAAAATGACGCGTCAGGTGTCCTAAGGGACCACCACTGATGGCCCACAATCCCATCTCATAGGGACAAAACACGGCATCCAAAAAGCCACCAAAAACACATTCTAATAAACCTGTGTGGGCCCAGAAATCGGTATGCCGAAAGTCAGATTCGGTATGCCGAAATCTACTGATTCGGTAAACCGGTTTGATTCGGTCAACCGAACTGGGGTCAACGGTCAACACTCAGGCCAAATTCGATATACCATCCAAAAACAGATGACCGAAACTCGACCAGAGGACCTAAACTGACAAAAAAAACGGTATGCCTAGCGGAATTGGTATGCCGAAATCTCCTGATTCGGTATGCTGAATTCTGCGAAACCAGAAAACGGCCCAAACCCTATCATCCGAAATCGCCTCAACTAGGACCTTCGATCAAACCCTCTAAACAAGCACCAAAAATCTTGCATAAAACATATGGTGTAGACTCTCGAGTCTACTCCAAAACCCAACAAACAAAACTAAAATCCATTTACCATGCATCAACATATAAAATCACAAATGCAGAAGGGTCAAAAGGACTCAAAACACACCATTCACCATAAATGCCAATAAATGCTCCATAAATACACAATAAATTATAATAAATTCTAGGAAGGGAAACTTATCTAGATTTCATGCAATCCTAGCATTTTCTACCAATCTCATGCTATCTATCACTCGAAGTGGAGATGCGTACCTGAGAAACGCCTCCGGCGATCTCCGACCGACTCTGGCGCAACCACGGCCACGGGGCACACCACGCGAGCTCTGCGCACCACCACGAGCAACCACAGCCCTTCACTTCGCTCCCTCGACCTCTTCCTCTCTCTCGACACACGCCCAATGTAGGGGGAAAACAGAGGAGGTAGGGGAGACGAGTGGAAAGGAAGAAGGGAAAGGAGAGGGAAGGAGAAGGAGAAGTGGAGAGGAAGGGAAAGAAGGTGGAGGTGGAGAACAAGAAGTGCGTCGTCGAGTAGGAGGAGAAAGGAAGAAGAACGAAGGAGGAAACGGCGATGGGTGGCGAGGAGAAGTGTGGTGCGGCTTATAAAGCCTGCGCCCGCAGTAGTTGA
This sequence comes from Posidonia australis, assembly GCA_024699735.1. Taxonomy (NCBI): domain Eukaryota; kingdom Viridiplantae; phylum Streptophyta; class Magnoliopsida; order Alismatales; family Posidoniaceae; genus Posidonia; species Posidonia australis. Next base: position 12,726 of record JAMKQA010034360.1, on the reverse strand, counting down.
AAACGTGCCCACCTACGCGTCTCAGCCACCGGCACACCGCACGAGCAGCCAACCGCCAGCCACCACCAACGAGGGCAACTGCAAGCCTCAACCACCAGGCCACACATGAGGGTCCCACGGGGACCCCACACTTGGGCCCCACACGGACCCACACCCAGGCCCCACACGCACAGTGCCATAATGCACAGTGCCAAACCACGCACAGGGACATTCAAATAGAAGCTAGCCCACGAGGCCCAAGCCTAAAAGCACAAAACCACACAACAGGCCTCGGAACAGTAACACCCGTCTAGGAATAAAATTCATAAAATGTAAATAATTACAAAATGAATATTACGGGTGTTACAAGATGATACCTTGTAATGTGCTAAAAGTGATGTGCCTATATTTCCTCTTAGCCACTCCATTTTGCTCTAGAGTATGTGGGCTGGAGAATTGATGACTAATACCAAGTTGCTGCAATGATCTAGAAAAAAGTGAACTTGTGTACTCTCCCCCTTCATCTGTTCTCAAAGCCTTGATTTTTGTATCAAATAGATTCTCCACTTGTCGCTTAAATGCAAAGAAGATATCAATAAAATCAAACTTGTATTTCATGGGCAATAGCTAAGTATATTTAGAAAAATCATTCACTATTATTGCATAAAATTTGAAGCCATTACTATTGAGTTCAAAAGCTTGTCCCTAGACATCACTATGTAATAGTTGTAAAGGCTTGGTTGATTTAGAAGTAAAAGGTAAAAAAGGCAGTTTATTGGATTTGCCAAGAACACATGAAGTACACAAACTTTCCTTGACTTTATTAGCAATATTCAAAGAGGAGAGAATAGCTAACTAAATTTTAGTAGAGGGATGTCCTAATCTTTAGTGCCAAACATCAGAAGAGATAACTGTATGAGTAAGAGAAATCTTTTGTGCTTTGATTCATCATCAACAGCAGCAACAGGTGGATGCAGCTTTATTGAATACAACCCTTCTTCAATTTGACCTTTGTAATCGCTCTTGTCCGAATTCTTCTCCTTAATAGAAAAACCAAGGTCATCAAATTGGAAATAGCAATTATTGTCTCTAGAAAACTTTCTCACTGATAACAAATTACAAGATGCTTTAGGACAATATAAAACCATTTTCACACAAAATTTCCTATTGCCAGAATTTAGGAAGGAGTTACTAATATGTGATATGCCTAGATGCTATCCATTTCCAACTTGAGCTGAATCAGAACCATTGCACTTAGAAGCAATATTCATATTGGCTAGATCAGAAGTGATGTGATGAGTTGCCCTTGTATTAGAATGCCAAGTAGAGTCATCTAGGTGCGCTAATGCATTTGAAACCATAACTATAAGTTTTTCAGGAGGATGTCTTCCTAGAATACTCATGTTCAAACATTAGAGACAATCTATTGCAATGTGACCAGCCTTATTACATATTTGACACACTGACCTTGGATTTTTCACAAAATGGTCTCTCGTTGTACTAGATCTCGTGTTAGTAGTAGCATTAGAAAAATTCTCATAGTTCTGACCACGACCTTGTGCTATCCCAGAATAAAAACTAGTGAAATTCCTATTTGACTGATTATGCTTGTGATTAGGGGTGCACACGGTTCGGTTAGAACCGGTTAACCGAACCGAACCATTAAAAAATGGCTCGGTTTGGTTAAAGTGTATTGAATGGTTCGGTTCGGTTCTCAAATCTTGGAACTATCCTTAGTGGTTCGGTTCTTGGTTCTGAGTGTGGTTAACTTAGTCGAACCAAGAACCGATTTATATATTAATATTATATATATATATATATATATATATATATATTTATAAGTATTAATACTACGTACTTAGTATTAATATGTAATATAATATATATATATTCTCAAATCCACTTGTTCAATATCCCATCAATTCTAATTTATATTGCCACAAGATATCATGATCATTACTTAGTACTTACTTCCATGACCACAAGTTCATAATTGTTTACAATCTTAACCGAAAACCGAACCGAACCGACTGATTTTTGAACGGTTCGGTTAGGTTCGATTCTAAGTATACACATGGTTCGGTTCGGTTCCAATATAGTCAGAACCAATAGATATGGTTTGGTTCATGGTTCTTAACAGAATCGAACCGAACCATGTGCACCCCTACTTGTGATTACAAAAGACCTTTTGTGTTGTCATAGCATTAATAGATTCAATCTGTGAAAGATCTTCATTGATACTCATTTTTTCACAAATCATCAATAAGTATAGTTCTTCAATAGATAAAGGCAAGATTCTAGCTCTAGCCCTAATTGATAAAGTAATTGGATGATATCTTGATGGAAGTCTATCAAGGACATAAACTTGCAAATTATCATTACTTACTGGAGAACCACTTGCAGTTAATTGATCAACAAGGGTTTTAAATTGTCAAAGATACTCAACCATTGACAAAGATCCTTTCTTCATGTGATGCAATTATTTGCGCAAGGACATGATCTGTGCTAGTGTGATTGTCCCAAACCTTCGAGTAAGAACAACCTATGCCTCCCTTGCAGAACTCAATTCAACAACATAAGGCAAAGCAAACATCAATGATGTTGTATTTATCCATGATAAAAGCATCTGATCTCGAGTATACCAGTGAGCATACTTTGACAATGTCATAGCTAGTGGACTACTCGATCTATCAATGAATTTCATAAGTTTGTAGTTTCTGAGAATAGGCTCAAACAGAGACTTCCAAAGCACATAATTGGTTCCATTAAGCTTGATAGGAACCAAATTGGAAATATTCAAGATTACTAAAGATGACACTACCAATGACGACGATGTTAGATCACCTCCAACTCCGATGCCTTCCATTGAAGACAATGCATTCATTGCTCCAAAATCAATAGTCGTAGTGATGCGAGGCTTTGATACCATGAAAGAAGACTCTTAAGCTCACTATTCAGCTCTCACCATACTGTTCACTCTAGTCGTAGAGTGATGGAAGAAAAAACAAGAAAGGAAGAAGAAGAAGAAGAAAAATAAGAAAAGCGAGAAGTGGGAACAATTGAAATAGATCTAGTGTTTCACCTGAGCACTAAGATCAGTAGTTGTCTTCTTATATATATGCTACTAATGTTACAACTTTTCACAACTAAATGAGTTCACAACAAAACATTAACAACTGTAACAAATCGTAACTAATTAACAAACTCACTAAACTAACTACTGTCATTAGAGTTGATCTTCTATTATCTATACATCTATTATCAATGCTTTGGGAGTTTGGGATAGGCAATTACATTTCCTTTTTTGTTCTTTTTCCTGCTTAACATTGCTTAACCATTGGCCTTTATATTAGTTGTAGATGTCCAAATCTTTTGGGCAATAACCACAAGATATCTTCTCTCGAAGTCCATAGATTTACCAAAATAGTTTTTCGCAACCAAGGCTTAACGAAGAGAGATTCAGCAATATGTAAGATTCATCTTTTGCAGTTTTATTATGTTATTGTTTCCTAAGGTAAATTTGCTTACTACTATTACTTTTTTTATACTTCTACCAATAAATTTGTTGCATAACTCATGTCCATGAAAATTGTATCAGTTGCAACGATTCAATTGGATCCACCAATCAAAATTATACTCATACATATGTAACCAAAGAACTTGAGAAAATGGATGTACATGTGAGAAACAAGAAATAGTGGAAACTGGCAATATGCAAGTGCACCATCAGAGAGCAGTTGATGCATTTCCCTGTGTATATTTTTGTAGTATCTAGTATTCCCTTATTACAATTAATGCATTTTTCTAGGAATAATTGCTCTAATTGGTTTTACTTTATCTGCATACTCTTTTATGCTTTCATTTTTTTCATGGTCCTTTTAGTCGACGAGTATGATGGATATGTTTATGAGGCTAGCTAAGTCAAACACAAACATAAATCTAGAAACTTGTGGTGTTCTTGCAGGTTCACTCGTAAGTAGCCTAATAGACTCCTTTTCTATTCATTTTTTTCATAAGCCCTATAATAAATTGATTGATCCTTTTCTTTTTTTGGGCAATAAAATGAAAACCTTTATTAAAATAATGAGAAGGTTACAAATACAAAGGCTACAGAATTGACCAAGGAGTAAACTCCTTAACCAATGAGTACTCTAGAGCAACCTCCTGCACTTGTATTCAAAAAGAATATTACCCTAGATAAACATGAACAAATACGAAACAAAAGGTAAAACTTGGGTTGGCAATACGTAGTGTACAAATTGCCTGAATGATTGATCCTTCTTTCTTGGTTGCTTTGCAGAAAAGTAGGGAGCTTTTTGTGACTGTTTTCATCAACCCAAAGTAGGAATCCACCTCTAATTCTATGGGTCTGAAGTCTAGGAATACTACTATGTTTCATCATGTAATAAAATTATGACACACATGGAATATTTATGTAGTGCCTGACAACAAATGAGGAGGAAATATTTGATTACCAAGACAAGGAATCTCTATTTCCCCTTGGATTCATTTGAGTATTTTAGATTCCCAACACAATGGGGGTTAACAGATAACAAACTGTTATCCAATATTGATTGCCACTCTTAGTGTGTATGATGAGGGCATCCATTATTTTTTTTTTTTGTTAAAAGTTTAATATGTATTTCATCGGCTTAAAGCCTAGTAAGAAGAACATAGCAATGTATGCAATATTACAAAGGGCATCCATTATTTTGTTTGGTGTCTTTCCATGAGATTTGAATTCTAACTTTTGTATGTTCTATGTAGATCAGTCTTGTTTCATGTCATCTATTGATGTGCATGCCCATTATTCGTATTAGGTCTCTCTAAAGAATGCATCTTCTTTGTGTTTGTTTTGATGTTATTCACCCTTATCACCTTTGATCTCATAAATAATTTCCTTCCCCGTTTTGTTAAGCATGCGTTGCTTCCTAGTATATGTTTTTCTAACCTTATTTTTTGATCTCATTTTTTTATTTATATAGAAGTATATTTTTATCTTGAAATCTATATACCATGGTGGTAGTCTTTTAGGCTTGTAGCTCCTTGATATTTGTATGACAACTTAACGTAATCTCTTTGCTCCTGACATTTAAACTAGAATTGATATTTTATTTTATTTTTGGTAAAATAAAATCATAATTTGGGAGGAAAAATCTTCGCTAAGTCCTTACAATGTTTGATTTTTTTAATTTTAAAATAGTTTACGAGGACATTGTATGCATATTGCGAGGAAAGATATCCTCGTGAAATCTCTCGCAAAATTATTTACGTACAAATAGAAAGGAAATGCCTTTGATAAATTGATTTATCGACGACACCTATTGTGAGAACAAAATGTCCTCATAAAGGCCTTTAGCGAGGATCTTACGAGGACTTAACAAGGACATCTGTCCTCGTAATTCCGAATTTTTCTAGTAGTGATTATGCATTCAATCTATCGTGTCATAATTGTTTGGGAAGGATTATGCAAAGAATCTGAAACATGCCATAATCGAAGGATTACAATCCTATCCAAACATAGCCTAAGCACATATTGTGCCTGATTTGGCCCTTGGACCTGACCTCATGGGCTTTTGAAAAAGCTAATAATTAATGTTAGAATCTCATCGACTACCATCCATGACAGAACATAATATGACTCAACATAAAATATGATCTTGATACAGAATATAGTACTCCTTTAAAATATGACTTGAATGATCTTTATTCCCTAGCTAAAAACAAAAAATGTTCTTTGCAACATATGTTAAGGGTGTATCTTGATAAGGGTTAGGTTTATTTGGAGAATAAAATGTTCCATTTTTCTCAATTGCCAATTTCTAGTGTTGTCAGATTATATGATATTCTCAATTCAATTTTTTTTGGTAATCAGTAAACTACTATTGATATTGCTCTTGGCTCTGTAAACCACCACTAAGAGATAAAGCTAGTCCAAAATTACATGCCTCATGGAACCCTAAGTTCCAGACAAAATATCAGCCAATGTTCATATGGCAAACATAAAGTTTCAGCAAAAATAATACACTCAGTACACATAGATTAACAAAATATTAATCAATGCATGAGCTGCTCTTCAGCAGGGACTAGAATGCTCTATGATTGGTCATCCACTGCCATGGCATTTTGTGGAGCAGAATGTGTTTGCTTCAAATCCCAAGATTTTTGCATAGTTGATACTGAATGTAGGATCTCATCTTTTTCAAATCCTATACCCAGATTTGCTATCCAACAGTGCAAAAGAGAAATAATATCATTGATAATCAAATTGAAAACTTTACTTGTTCCTCTAAAAATCCTATTGTTTCTTTCATTCCATATAGTCTAGAGTATAGCATAAATTAGAGTATACCATCCATGTGTAGGACTATCAAATTTCAAAGTAGGTGGGGAGGTAAATAAATCAGCAATCTTAAAAACGGTAGGATACATTGTGTTTGAGATAAAAACATTCCAAATGGAGTTAGCAAATGGACAATGAATAAACAGGTGAGTAATCATTTCATAGTGGCCATTACAAAAAATGCAAACATTAGAGCTAGTCCAACCTCTCTTGCACATGTTTTCTTTAGTAAGTACTTTGTTAAAAAGAACTAGTCATGAGAAAAGTTTGATCTTGAGAGGCACTCAACTTTTCCAGAGCTCAAATGATAGATGAAATCTGTAGCCTCCATCATTAAAGGCCTGTTTGTGCACAAAATTTGATAGGAATTGTTAAGAATTTGAATTCCAGAGTCAACAGGAATTATCTAGAATTGGAAAGTAAAGGAAATTGATTTCCTGTTGACTCTGAAACTTGTATTTGTGCATCCTCAGGAAAGTAAAGGAAAAGGGGATCTGGATGAGACAAGGGGCAGCCATCAGCAACCTCGGCAAGCCCTTCGTCACCAACAAGAGGAGCGTTCAACACCATGAGAGCCTTTAAAGAGGGGCAGCAACGAGCCACCGCCCGAAGGCCGAGATTCGTGACGCTGCAGGCAGTGGTGTTGCTGCTCCTGATAGAGAGCTTTTCCAACCCAGCACCACCCTTGATAGCCATGGAAGCCAACCTCGTGTCAGTGGCGTCCTTCCCCTCCAAGCACCGGGAGGGCTCCTACACACCATCAGCTCCAGCCATGTCGTCGATAACAACAGCCTCTTCATTGAGGTCCGGCAGAGGCCACTTGGGGTGCCGCTCGTTGGCCTCGGAGCTACGGATGCTGCTGAGGAGCATCAGCCAGCGCTTGGAAACGCAAGCGGCAAGGCTTCGCTCTTGTTTGCCGGGGAGGAGGCGGAGGATCTCGTAGATGCACTCGTCGAGGAGGTTGTCGAGGGAGCATGGGCGCTTCGGCTGGCAGAGCGGAGGCTTCTCCGCTCCACGGACGACAATAGGGGTGCTGACGCGAGCCCTCTTGAGAGGTGGGCATTACATGTCGATGCACGGCGTGAGGGAAAGGAAGTGGCGGAGGACAGTGGGGAGGCGGAGGATGGTGGGAGAGGGGGTTTCGCGAGAGGAGGAGGGAGATTAGGGAAATCAGGTGAAATTCCATGGAAGGGGAGGAGAAATGAAAAGCATTGTTATTTATATACTCTGGAAAGTAAAGGAATTGAGTTTCCTTTAAAATCTTTTCAAGTTAAGTGCACAAACACCCTTATTTTGTATGGTCAACAGCAAAATAAAATTCCTGTCAAATCATTTCCTTTACTTTCTGGATGCACAAACCCTCCCTAAGAATTGTATAACAGGACTTCACAATAAAATTATTATTTGATGTTGGGGCCCAAATCAGAATGTCATCTTCAAGGAGTAAGTGTGTATGACTTAGAATTTTTGCTAACCCCATCTACCTGGGCCTGAATAATTGGGTAGTTATCATATGATGTGGAATTAGAAAATAAACTATCAAAGTCAGACCTGAATATCTCTATAATTTTTTTGACTGAAGCTTTCTTATGTTTTGCCTTATTATACAAGTTAGGAAACAAATTTCTAAGTTTTTCTCCCTTCCACTACCTATTTTCCCAGAAAATAACACTATTACCACTTTTGACCTGAACTAAAGAGAAGCAGTTGACAATACCAAATCATCCTTTGATATCCTACCAAAAAGGAGAAGATTTACCAACTGCTGAGTTCAGAATGGCACTAGGCCATGCCTTTGAAAAGTATCTAGCTTTTATTAATTCTTTCCATTTTAAGTTGAAATAATCAGATAGGAGCTGCCACAACAACTTGCATTTGAGTGCCATGCAGGACAATCCTCTTATGGCTCCAGTTAATGGGTTTAGTGGTACACATGGTGATTCTTTAGGGCCATCCACTTCTATTGCTATATTTGGATCGGCTAACTTGGCCATTTAACTAGTTTGTTGCTTGGTTTTTACTTGTAATGTTTAAACTCAGTTTGTATCTTGCTATTTATTAGTGTTTAATTTGTTCTATCGAGGTTGTATATCTATTTTTTGGCTTTTCTCAGATGCTTGGAGGAAAAAAACTAAATTTTTTTAGTATACTTGGTGCTGAAACTCATAGTGAAGTACTTTTTGAATTAATATATATTACTGTTTACAAAAAAAGACTCATAACATATATATTGTCTTTAACATCTGATTCAAGGGTTTGATTGATTCAAATATGTGTAACTTCGGTTCAAAATACATGTAATCACTTACGTATGAATTAAATTGCTTTCACGCTAGTGAAAAAACCTTTCCAGTAAATAACTAAAACAATTTCTAGCAAGATTTTGTAATAAAATTCTTACGTTTTTTTTTCAAATAAATCGATTAATTATATTGAAGCAACCTCAATCAAAAGCACTAAATGTTTTTTTGGAATCGGTATATCTACTATTATATATGACCCTTGGCTATGAAAACCACCACTAAGAGAGTAAAATATTTGTCCAAAAATACATACCATCAGGGATACACATATCTCAATCAAAACTGAAGAAATATGACCAATGTTCTCACAAAATAATAATAATAAGTCCACAAAATGTGTAGTACTAATTGTGGAAGAGGCTGGAAAGGACTAGTAGTCCCGATAGAGGATGCAATATTTTGGGCCGTTGTTTGTGTCTGTTCCAAGTCCCAAGAATATTGCATATTTGTGACAGAGTGAAGGATGTCTTCCTTTTCAAAACCTGAACCTAAATTTTTTATCCAATAATATATTAGAGAAGTAATATCATTAATAATCGAATTAAAAGATTTAACATTCCTTCTAGACATAGAAAGATTAAATTTTAGTGCAGGTGGAAAATTAAAATTAACATTCCTTCTAGACCCATAAAGTGGAAGAGGTAAATAAAGCATACTTTTGTTAATCCATGAATGAAAAGATCCATGGATCTGTATACATGTCCGTGTAAAAAGAATCAATAGATAAAGAATTAGTATTTATCGATATTTTTCTTGTAACAAATGAAATAGAAAAAGAAGATGAAAAATAAAAAATGGATCAACAAAGCCAAGAGAGGCAATGCTTAAGAAAGAGAAATCTTATGGTAATATCATGCAATAAAGTTAAGATCCTATTCGTGAAAAGAAAGTGTGAATTCCATTTTCTTTGAAATTACATTATTACAATTGATTGTCTCATCAATCAAGTTGTAATTTCTAAATGACATCTAATAAAACTTCATGCACGAACCACGTGGTATCTGTTTATGGATACGTATGAAGGAGATCGACGTATGAACCTGAAAAAGTCTCAACCTCATTGTCATTCACGCTACACGATCATATGGACCTGCAACACTCACGAACGTCCAGAAACAGGAAGGAAAGTGTATCTTTTCTGCTACATCTGTGGTAGTACGTCTCTATCTTTTTCATTGTGGGTTTCACTTTAATCATAACAATAAGATCGAATCAGGTCAAATATGGGCCGACCAGGAATTGAAAAGCCACATGATCGTTTCTTTTTCTTCTCCTGAAGATCCAGGAGGCCTGTAGAGCACCTTCCACAACGGAGATTGGCGAAAGCCAGATCTACGAGGATCGTTACAGGGAATTGAAAATAAATATGTGGTTAATTGATATATTTAACTAAGGAGAATAATCATAATCATAGAGATATATGTTTTAAATAATAAAGTAAAATATTATTTAATTATAATTATAATTATAAAATATTTGTGACTAAACTTTTTATCTCAATAGAAACTTATTTTTGTCACGTATTAGTCACAGAATTGAATCATGGTTAAGATTAAAGCCTTGAAAATTTAACCACCGCTGCGTTTCCTCTTTTATTTCCTACTACTCTTTCCACCCAAAACCTCTCAAATCGCTTCTTCCTCCAACCCCCAAAATCCCACACCTCTTCCTTCGTTGGCCCATCGCCCTAGCGCTCGTCGGTTACTCCTCTGTTCTTCCTTCGCCCTTGCGTCTACTGGTTACTTCTCCTTCAGTTCTCCCTTATGTTGGTTACTCCTCAGTTCTCCCTCATGTCTACTGGTTACTCCTCCTCCTCCAGTTCTCCTTCGGTTTTGATCGGTGTAAGGCCTTGGTGCTACACAATAGTATAGAAACTACTCAATTAAATAATTAATTTTAAAAATAAAGGACAAATAATTAAAGTTTTCTTACCTAGACTTGTGTGCGGTTAAGTGACTCCGAGAAACGCACCAGAACAAGATTGCACTTCCAACTATGCACTTGAAACAAATACAGATAAAACACACATGAGTGACATCAATGTCACTCAGTACGTGTCCTAAAATCTAAAATCGACGGAAAACCCCTAAAACCATAAGAGGTACAGACTGAAAAGCCAACTACGAAAATATTTAGAAATCCAATTACAAATCATGTCCTTTTTCAAAACCTTTTCTTTCTTTTATTTGAAATTCTATACATCTTTGCAAATTCTTCTAATACATTCTCAAGAGGTAAATTCTTCAACTAGAGTCCAACCAAAGTACGATTTAATTCATATTTCAAGTCACAACAAAACCAAGGCTAGAAACTAACTCAAAGCTCAAGTCTCAGCTCAGTTAGAATCGAGCTCAAAATCTCAAGTCAAAACACAGCTTGATTCTAGTTCAAACTATACACTCACATTGTCTCAGCAAAACTGATCGTATCATCTTAGTCACAGGTAATTGACCTAGCCACAAGTAGTTGGCGAGGCTTCATCACCGTCTACATTGCAGTGCCATGATGAACCATCCTACACAGGAGTTTAATAGCTCCGGCTGCAGTCTCAAAGTAAGGTACCTCTCTGGTACAAGCATGGAATGCGTCCTCACGACGCCTTTGAATGTCCGAGTACTTGGGGACTCCAATCTCAAGTCCGACCAACACCTGCACTAAGAGAAGTACGAGTTTATCATTTCCCAGACCCTACAGTATTATAACAGCACACAGTCACGAGGTTCACTCCTCGGACCAACTCGGCAACCACAGTCTATGGTCCGTTTTTCACTACTCATAAGTCTTACTATCCTTCGTCAGTATAGTGAATCGACTTTTACGTGATTCCTACAAAACTTGGCAATCTCTTTTAAAATAGACGTATTTCTTTAAAAAAACCTCTTTAAAACTGATACTCAACAATATTCTTTATTACTTATCAAAAATCTATTTTCTCTTTATTTAATCATTTATAGACTCATAATCACCTTTTAAGCATTTTCTTATTTATTTTTAGGAAATCATCGTTACCACATTTTTATTCCACATTTTATTTACACAGCTATGGTTCTTGATAACCATTGTCACAAGCATTTAATTATTTATGGGTTCAGATGCAAAACAGGTTATGAGTCACTGACAAGGCCAGATTCGCTAGTAAAACTCGCCACCTGGATCTGCTGGCAAAATTCGCTAGATAGATCCACTAGCGATTTCTGCTAGGGAAAACCGCTACTCGCCTGACTCTTATGCAGAAAGTGCAGAACACTCATACAGCAGAGCCCATTACTGAAACACAAAAAAGTCATTGAAAAACCACAATAATTCATAGAAGCTCCCAGGAATCATCCAGAACATGAAAACATACATCATAAGCCATCCATAACATATTTCTAACATGGATTTATCATGAAGATCATTTAATTCTATTTATCAGTATTATTTCTCAATAAATCATGATATTCACCAAAAATCCCCAAAAATCTATATATAATTATGTAAAATCCATTTTTATGCATTAATCAGTCCTACATATGATTTTCTACATTTTGCTATCATTTCATGGCATGATAATAGAGAGAAAACGAAAGGGGGAGCGTACTGGTTGGAGTTCGCCGACGTTTCTCTTCTCCAGCGAGCTCTCCGGTAACCTCTGGCGAGCCTCCCGAATGTTTGCACCTCACCGACGGCTCGGCATTTGCCCTAGACACTTGGGTTTCGACTGCGACGCTCCGACAACGGTGACTCACCGGTGGCAGACTTCCTCCCACTCTCTCTTGTTATCTCCCTCCCACACTCCCTCTGTGCCTCTCATGCAAGGAGGCAAATGGGCATTTTTAAACACCCACGTAGCTCCCCAAAAACCCACTAGGTCAGCCATTGACTCGGCTCAGCGCCGCAGGCAGATGGTAGCGGAGAAGACGACACCTGGGTGGTAGGCAGCGATTATTATATTTCTGACATGACACTGTTAAGGCTGCTCGTCAACAATTCTCGCAGCTAACTCTTGCCACAAATTCTCTCTTGCTATATTTACTTGACCCTTATTTTAGGAGATCAGAGAGAAAACAAGAGCTCCAACCACACAAATCATTCACAAACATCACTCAAATATAAGCACAC
>JAMKQA010034359.1:0-18166 GCA_024699735.1 Posidonia australis | reverse complement strand
GACATCTAGCAAAACTTTGCTGTTTTGCATTATCTACAGTGAGATCAACCTCCAGGAGGTCAGCAAAATCAATCACCATACACTTAAAAACGTCTACATTCCACAAATGGTGTGGAATACCTTCAAGCCTGACCCAAACCCCCTCCTCTCTAAGGGTGAAGACCGCATTAGTTTGCGGTGACCAATGGACAAAAGTTGCAGGAAGAGCTTGCAGTGAGGACCCATAAAGGTTAAGGGTGTCAATCTTGATTTTTGGGGAGGGGAATCTGAGTAGGAATTTACCAAGTGCCGAAAGTTTAACTTCCACACCTGAAGCCAAAGGCCAGTGGGTGGATATGTGATGTTCCAGTAATTCCTTGGATAGTTGGGTGGAGTGAGAGGATACTAAAGCACAACACGACAGTGAAAGGAGGAGGTCGCATGTAGCTTCAGATGGGGGGATAATAGCCGGAGAGTGTGGGGAAAGACCCGCCATTCTGGAGGGGCGATCAACTCTTTTTTCTTCCTGAAAGAATTTGCAGATGGCCACAGAGTGAGAGGGGGAGAGACAACGAAAACATAAACCAAAGCATTTGCAATTGCTCTTAGTGTGGCCAAGGAGGCCACACGAAAAACATCGCTTCGAAGCACGGCAGAAGCTTACCAGGGGGAGGGGACCTTCCGTCGTTGTATCGTAATCCACTCCGAAGGCTCCTTAGAGGAAATGGGAGAGGTGAGGGGAGTGAACCGGGAGCCAGACGAGGAGATAGGAATGGAAGGATCGCGAATGCCAGAAGATATTCGCTCGTCAGAGGATATCTCGCTGTCAGAAGAACGTGGGAGGGAAGGACCCGAGCCACCACAGAGAGGAAAGGAGGAAATCTCGCTGTCAGAAGACGTGCTTCCAGCGCTGAAACGTGTCAGAGAGGTGTCGTGCGGAGCATCGTCCTCAATTAATCGCCGTGTGATTTGATAACCGTCATTAAGACTAGTAATGGAGAGAGGCTGAAGGCCAAGTTCAAATTGCGTCTCGGGCAGAGCCCGAGGCGCAGGAGCACTCTCGAAACCAAGCGAGGACTCAGCGTCAGAGAAAAAAGAGGCGGGGATACTGATCCTGGTGAGACCATGGTCAGAAGAAAGTGGGGCAAGGTCTGGGCGGGCTGAGCCAGCGTGGGGCTCAAGGTCTGTGCCATAATTATAGCAGGTATGTTGCGCGCTGGGACATCTTAAGTCCTCAGGCCGCCAAGAAGGAGCGGGAAAAGGATCCCCAATATGGGATAGCTTATCATGTGCCCGCGAAAACACGGGACCAAATAGGGATGAGAAATCCCACTCAGAATACGGAGCAGATCCTGCTCCATCTACGAAAATGCCAGAAATCACGGACTTTCCCCCCGTCGTCTCCGACGAGAAATCGGGATAATAACATTCGTTAACAACTTGGGAAGGAAATGTGATATGATTAACTGAATCAATCCCGGAATTATCGTCCCCACTATTACAACTTAAGTTACTAATCACCGTGCTAATCTTTGGGAAGAGTACCACGAAAAGCCCCACACCGAACCCGAGGAGCCAAGGTCTCTTGGCTTCTCAAGCACGCCTGATCTGAAACTAGAAACTGCTCCCCGTCGGCTCACCGACGGTAAGTTCGCCGAAGCTCCGGGGAGCAGAATAGGGTTTGCACAAACCGAGTGCAGAAGCCTGGGATTAAGACCTCCAAGGGTACTGGGAAGAAACCCCGAGGCAGATCTAAACATTAAATAAAAACCTTCCGCATCCAAAAATCTAGGGTAAGCATATGTAGAAGAAGAAACAAACTCAGCAATCACCGATCCAAAGGCATCAATATTATCAGAGCGTAAAAAACATGAAACCACAGTATTCAACCATTTCGACAATATAGATCTGCAAATATAAAAGCAATCCACAGTAATATCAACTATAGTAAAGGAGTAGCAATGTAGACAGGAAGACGGGCCTAATGTAACCGTCAAGGTGCCTGAACTGGACGATAGGGTATTGTCCGAGGCGGATCTGCCCCGAGAATAACCAGACGATGGAGGGGGAGCTTTCCCCCGCCCGTCAGTAGCAGATCGGGGAGCTACATGAAAGGGGGAGGCCTTCCTCTTCCGGCTTCCCAGAACAGGAAGCATCGAAGAGAACAGGGGGGAGATAGAGGTTACCCGTCGAGATCTCGCCTTCCTGGACGAGGAGCTCGCAAAGAGCGCCTCCCTAGTCAAAGCAGCCTTGCGTGAGCGGAGGTTGTAGGGAGGAGGATCGCGGCGATCGGAGGACGAGCGTCGACCCGTCGCCATAGGGTACCCAGGGGGGAGTGGAGGAAGTGCGCGAAAAAAGGTGAGGTTTATCGGAGCTTTAGGTTTTCGCGAGAGCCTTGAATTCAACTATTGCTTTTGATGTAAAGTGGCTTTGGGCAACAATATTCTATATCTTTACTATCTCTATGCTACCTTGAAAAAACAATAATTTTAAATTCTTTGAAATATTGACATTTGGTATGATAAGTTTTTTCGAAACTTTTCATATGGCATGAGTGAACATGCTTGACACAAGACACAACTTGGATTAAAACTATTCATTTTTCTGAAGACTTTTCTAATTCTATCTATTTAAGATTTAATGATCACTTATTACAAATAATTTAATTTAGTATCATATTATAACTTTTTTATTTCCCAAAATTATTCTCACTCCATGTGTATTATTTTAAATTGAGTGTTTGTATAATTTATATTTTTAATAATCATTATCAATGCTACCACCTCTACCTTTTAAGTTTCTAAATTCTTTAATCTTCATTATTTATTCAGATAATCTTGTTACCATTCATGAACTATATACATATTCCATCTTTTCCATTACACATATAAAGCAATTTCAATTAATTACACCTTATTTTCTAAATTTTTTCTTTTGATTTTCCTTTCTCAATAGTTAGTTCTCAATTTTTTCTACTATCACCTTAAATCAACTGTACCATTCAAGGACATTTCTTTAAATAAAGTTACAATAAGTGAAATAGGAGTTTTGAGATGAAATGTTTTTAAAATGTATATAATTAAAAAAAATTATTGGAATATGTGACAATTCAAATTTTTATGTTTACATATTTCAACAACGCAGTTGGGATATTTTAAATCTAACATATTTTAAACATATAATTATTCTTTTGAAGTTGTAATTTTAAATGATCTTAAACAATATTTTTTTTTTACAAATGGTACATGTTGTTTAGAAATTCATTTTGTGTTACAAAGATTCATATTATATTGGATTATTTAATATTGTTTAGAATAAATACATTTAAAAATTATTAGACATATGGACTAATGATGGTAACATTAAATAATATTTGGAGACCATTAACTTTTAGTCATTTATTTTTATAATCTTTATAAAGTTTATTTCAAATATGTGGATAATTAATATCATAATTTATATATTATAATCTTATTATTAAGAATGCATTGTTGATACATGCTTGCGCTCACTAGTGTAAATAAATAATACATTTTTTAGCAATGTATGTACCATACATGAGTGTTGGATATGGTGGTGATCTTCGTAGTCTGGCAAATACGAGTGGTGCAACGTAATAAGACATCTGATCATGATTCCCAACCAACCGGAAGACTCCTGCTTCCCATGGATGAATCTCCACCAGGCCGGTTGAGTTATAACCAATACAAAACCCCATAAACGACCTACCTGCTGTGTCTGATTAGCATGTGTTGGGATAGATACACAAACGACCTACCTGTTAGAAATATCGACTACCTCTCTGTACTCGTATACGAGTGTGCAGGTTCTGGCAACATAGGTGAACTCACTTCTCCGAATATGCTGATCCATGGGATCTCAAGTTAGAAATAACAACAGCATAGAATTATTGCTTCTTGCAAGTGAGCTACAACAGTACACTGCTGCCTCAATTTTCAGCTATCGCAGTCTAAAAGGTATTTTAAGGGAACCCCATCAGAAAAACACCAATTACCACGCTATCCATCTAAGTGATGATAGTAGTAAATGGAAAAGAAACTAGCATAGAAGCCAATTTAATTGCCAAAAAGGGGTCTTCAACTTCATTTCCTTCCTTTCATCAATTCAGGGTCCCTGGAGACAGAAGAAACTACGGTTACAATATAGAAGACAGCAAAGCCATCGCGTGTGAAACACAGGACAGATACCTCACCTGTGGATGCGATCCAAAATAATGAGTCTTGGGCCAGGTGGGATTCGAACTTCACTAAGAGCACTGTCAATACACCAGATACAAGAGTCCTATTAATTTGTTCATATGTAGTCATATGGTTTCCACATTCATTATTAAGAGCATAAAAAGAAACATAAGATCTTCTACTTGCCTGTCAGTGAGAAGAGGTAGTGTATTATCAGTAAGCATGCCCTTCTTGAAGTTCTTCGTATAACTTTCAAGTCCCAAGCCCTTCAGCATGCTTGCTGTCTGAATGTAGTGTACGTCTTCAATCGGTTTTGGCGAGAATTTTTTACCAACCTGCACAACCAACATAAAACAACACGCAAAACAACTGCGAAGTCATGTCTACAAAATCGTCAAAAGTATACTATTCTTGCTTTAAAAAAAACCCAGCATCACAAATATTTTAAGGGAACATAACCATAGATGTTGTAGAAGCTTGATATACCATGCCTCAACAACTAAACTCAACTTGGTACTCTCAACTTTTATTTTTCTCTCATGTTAAAAATGCCAATTGATATTGGACCATTGGAGTGATGATGCATACAATATATACTTGACTTGGTGCAAGCAGAGTAGCAGTTTTACGAGAGAAAAAAAGCCTTGCGAAGTTTATGCTTCTCCAGGCAAAGGCAGATTGAAGTCAGAGTGAAATATAGGGAGTACAAAATCCTTTTACTTTCAGTAAAATTATTGCAAAAGGAAATGGTTTCAGTAAAATGGAGGGATTTTCTAATTTGGATGGCATTGTTAATATATTACGCTTACAACTTCATTACACTGAGATTATAGTTAAGCTTCTTAGGCAAACTAAGTACTGATATATAACTCTTGTACAATCAACTCAACTAGCAGCTTTTTTCACAGTAGTTCGAAAATTTATAGTAAGCTTCTTAGGCTAACTAGAAGTACTGATATATAACTCTTGTACAATCAACTTAACTAGCAGATTTTTTCACAGAAGTTTGAAAAAGTCCCCAAGCCTCTCATCTAAATTGAATGTAGTGATGTATAACTCTTATACTGTCAACTTAACCAACAGTTTTCTCCAAAAAGTTTGACAAGAGATTGCATGTAGAATATGGATGCCTTCATTTGCTTACCTGGTAAAGGCCACCTTGAATAAGAGCAAAGAAAATTCCTGAGGTAACTGCACCTAGTGCAGGGTTAGGACCCCCCATGCCACTAACAAGTGAGAACAATGCTCCAGAGCCGAAAGCTGCTACCATACTGCAATAGCAGAACCACAAAGAAGTTTAACAATCACAATGGAAATAAAAAATCCAGTGAAATCTTTCTTGCTAAGTAATTATATATCTCTGACTTGAGTTGAAAGACAGTAGCTCAAGACAAGACACCAATAAAAAGGAGAAACAAAACAAACTACATATTTATAAGATAGTAAAGTCAAGACCATGTATTACTGGAGGTTCACGTCCTTCTGGATTTATTTTTGCGGTGCTCAAATATTGAATACAGGTTATTGATTGCAAAAAAAGTCCTCTATGCTACCAAAAAGTTTTTCTGTTTCCACCATGAAATGAGAATTCAAATGGGTTTTTGAAGTACCCTGCAAACTAGAATGAACTCTTAGAAATAAAAATAACAATAAGCAAGACAATTTGTATCTCCGTTAAGATATATTTGAGCTATCTTCAAAGCAGCAGCATGTTCTAGGATTATGTGGAGAAATATGAGTGAAGAAATGGTTGAAATGATTGTCACATGTGACAAACACAACTTACTAGACAAAACAACTCCCTCACATCAATTAATTAAGTTTTTTCTTTCTTTCATGTATTAGGTGGCACTTGAGATTCATAGCTATAAATAGACAGCTATAGAATAATAGATAGATCACAGAGAGAAGCATGCTTTCAAAGAAATCGTGGCAGACTTCTTGAATACAAGTCTATTTATTTCCATTGGATCTGTTTAAAAAAATCTGGATATAGAAATATATACATCAACTGTTTAAATTTTAAAAGGAGACATTTCATGGAATTTCAGGTTTGCGAAGTAAAACTACAGCTCTCTATGCAATGCATTCCCTCTTTCTGGCACATGCGTATTTCTTAAGTCCCAACCGCATAGAAGTCAGTAGAGATCTATTTATAATTCCCTCCAATTCTCAACGGATGAAACAAAATACAAGCCAGAGGGATGAATCGTACTCACCTACCTTGGACATCCTCAACACCTCTAATTCTTTTCATGACACAAGATATACCGGCATTAACACCAGTCATGACAGCAAAATTACGAGCTTGAACCAAAGGGCCACCTGCAAGAGACTGCTCACCCATGTTGCAATGTGATGCTTGCTAAACGTAAATGAAGTTAAGACAAGTAAATTACAAAATAAAGTGTATAGCAATGTCAACATGACAAAATGAATAAACAAGTGGTCTTCCTGTTATGTTGTTGTCATACGAGAATGCTAATTATACAAAAGAAAAAAGGGTCGCTATGAGAATAAATACACATATGTTTGTAATAGAGAACAAAGATCAAGGTTTCTCTGTATTTCTTGAAAAATCAAGGTTTGTTTCCTTGAGGCAATTATTGTTCGGCCTTATCGTTCATGCCATGGATAGTTAGCTTGCATGTCCTCATTATATCGTGAGGTCTCCAATTGAATACCTCCCACCGATTCACTATAGAGAAAGGGAAGAATTTGCTATTGGTCTGGACACCAGTCATAGTGAGATGATAATAAGAAGAAGACGAAGAAAGGAAAAAGGAAACATGTCGTATCATTTCTATGTGTGCGTGCGTGCCTGTGCGAAAGAGTTACAAAGAGTGGTGATAGATACCTGGGACTGCTGGAAGGAGGCCATGACGTCAGGGTTTGACTGAGGGGGAGGGGTTGGGATGAGGGAGGAGGAGGCGTCGGCGGTGAAGGAGCCCATGAAGGCGCCCATGATGGCACCCTGCGCGGCGCTGGTGAAGGTGACGAGGGCCGCCTCGACGGGCAGGGGTTGCTTGGCCAGCCAGGTCTTGAAGGAGGTCTCCAGGCCCTTGAACCGCTCCTGCACCTCAATCAATGGGTTTGTCGTCGTCTTCGCCGACATCTTCTTCAAATCAATCAAATACAACGAAACTTCTGCTTCTTCTTCTTCTTCTTCTTCTTCTTCTTCTTCTTCTTCTTCTCGTTGCTCTTGCTGTTGCTGGAAATTAAACGGATAGAGAGAGACAGAGAGACGGAGAAGGAAATAATAGGTTTATTTGTGGGGTTGGAACGACGGACGGATATTTTCGTCATTTCGAGGTTGGAGACAACAGCGTTCTGATGTTCCGCAGCAACCGGAAAGAGAAGAAAACAAAAGAAAAATACTTGATCAAATCTGGTCCATCCATCCATTGGCTTACGATGGATTGGACATCCAAATCACCAAAGAACACTTTTTGATAATTCAATTAGGTTTTTCAAATTGAATAGTCCAATTCGTTTTAAAATATCTTCAAATCAATTCATATCATTCGATTTGTGATTCTAAAAGTAATTTAACTAAATTAATTAATAGGTCGCCATTTACTTGTCATGAATTCTCAATAGTAGTAGTGGAGGCACGAAACTGTTGACCAATCACACCACCACGACACCAAGAGTCTAACATGGACCTCCTCTACTAACTCTGTCGAAACTGTAGACACCTCATTTTTGGTAACCACTTACGACAGGCTCTTCCAGAAGAACGTGCTCCAATAGCAACGAGACACTTCACTCCTTTTAAATCTATTTTATCCTAAAACTAACCTTAAAATCCTAAAACTAGCTCAAGACAGTTAAACCAACCCAAACATCTTAAACACTGACCTACAAACCCTAAACATCAAAGTCCAACAACAAAATCTAGTATGTGTACTCTGTGCCAGTGGAGGGCGTGACCCGACTGCTCGTCATGGATGCACGTGGGGAGCAAGGCTCTCGGGCACAAGTCGCTCGACCCATCGCTGTCATCGTACTCTGTATGAACCACGGTGTCGTGTCGCTCAGGCTACCGCCCCAGCTCGTCCTGACATCCCTGCCACAGCCATGCCTTGCTGTCCCTGCTCTTGCCGTCCATGCGCAGTCCCGCTGGCCACGCCCTGCCACAGTCCTGCTCACCGCCCACGCCCAAGCCACCCCAGCACACCATCGCCTGCACACGCGACCACCTCCTCCAAATGACCTCCCCAACTAAACGAGCTGTCTCTCTTGGATCGCTGACCCCTCTGGAACCCGCAACTCCGAGCACCAGCTATCCCTGAGCAACCACCGCCACCAGCCATCCTTCCCACCCACCACCATTCCAGTCAGAGACACGCCGTGAGCCATCGGGAAGGACATCCCAACCGCACGTCCAAGTAACTCCTCCCCTGTTTTGCGTGTTTGGTTTCTTCTTCCTTGGAATTTAGCTGACATCTCCGTTGTCTTTTATCATGCTTTCACTTCCGTCAAGCATCTCCATGTCTGCACCCTCCACTTCCAACGTCGATGATGGGTTCCACAGCTCGAGCAAGGCTAACGACCTATAAGCTCGTAGCCAGCCCTCCCGACACACCATCAGCTTCCCCACTCCTCACTGAATCTTCCTAGATGTTCACTGGCGCTCCTTGCCGCCTCCATGGTCGGTTGAGCCCCGAACTCCAGTGAGGTTCCGTGTTGACGTCAAGAGGGGAACCAACTCACGCATCCATGCATGTATTGCATTCCCTACATTTCACTTCGTCCCCTTAAGCCTTAGGAAGCGTCGGTGTAACGCCCCGAACTTGGGTATGTTACCTAAGTCACAGTATCATAAGCAAATTATACTAATTATAGTAATAATTAAATAACTGTAACTAAGACTCATCTCCAGTAGGGCTGCCAATAGGTCGGGTCTGGACCCAAGAACCGTGGGTCTAGACCCATAAAGTATGGGTTTGGGTCCTAAAAATGAGACCTATGGACCCGTAGACCCAAACAAAAGTAAGGACGGACCTTATCTGATATTAACTCTCTCTCTCTCTCTATATATATATATAACACAATGATTTGGTAGTGCCATGCCCTAATGATCATAAGTACGACCCAAATCTAGACCTATCTGTTTGGAAAATCTCATAATCTACCAATTATTGGGACGTGTATACATGATTAAACATTTAGCAATAAAATCTAATCAGTAATCTCATTAAATCTAGTGTCAATTTATTCTCTCTCTCCACCTTTCCATTTCTACTTGCTCTTCCCCATTTTTCCTTCATCTTCTGTTGTTCGTCTTCCTCCTACAACTGAAAGGGCAAGAAGTGCATCTTGAACATCCTACAAGCGCATTACAATGAGGCTAGTGTAACCATTATTTTTCAATTCATAACAAGGAATACAAAATTAAAAATATGGACACAACAGAATTGAAAATGTCTGGAACTCCTACTCGTATGAGAAGAGAAAGGCGTGACGACAATGGAAATGACACTCCTACATGGCGAACGAGAAATAAGCACGATGACGACACCAATGTCTTTCCAAATCCATAAGGTAGAAAAGGGTTTTATTGATTTTTGTTCAGCAAGTTGCAAAAAAATAGAGTAATTTTTGAAAACAATATATTTATATTAGAAAAGAAACTATTTCGAAGGTTTTTGAAACAACAAGTGATTACCCTTTTTTTTTAATATTGTTGCATATAAATTACTTAAGTTACATAACGATTTTATTTACATAGGGTTGAGTTTTAAATTACTAAGTTGAGAACTTTTATCTATGTTTTGATTTATTGATTCTAAATTTAGTAAATACCAAAAATATACTTTTGTTGTATTAAAAAGTAGTTTTTTATTGTTACTAACTATTAAAAAATTGTATTCTTTCACATTCAATAAATACTAAAAAGAAAATGAGAAAAGAAAAAAGGCAACAAATGATATGACATAGTTAGAACAAATATGATAGTAAAGTTGTTGTAGAAAGCAACAACTCTGATGTATATTAGATTGTACATATGTATGAAAATGGTTTCATGTAATAACATTCCAATGTAATATTAAAGTGGGTTTTCCACACGGGTTTTAATTCTTCAATTTGACCCCTTAGGTTATACCTGAGGAAGTGTCCTATCAATTTGACCTCCACGTTACGCCTGAGATTTTGATTCTTCAATTTGACCCTTTCAGTTACATTCGAAGAAGTGTCTTTCTAGTTTGACCTCCAGGTTACACCTGAGATTATGATCTTTCCAATTTGACCTCTCGGATTACACCTGAGGAAGTGTCCTTCTAGTTTGATTCCTTGGATTACACCTGAGGAAGTATCCTTCTAGTTTAATCTTCAGGTTACGTCTAAGGTTATGATCTTTCCAATTTAACCTCTTAGGTTGCGTCTGAGGAAGTGTCCTTCCAGTTTGACCACCAAGTTATGCTTGAAGTTTTGATTCTTCAATTTGACCCCTCAGGTTACGTCTGAGGAAGCGTCCTTCCAATTTGACCTTCAGGTTACGGTTGAGGTTTTGATTATTCAATTTGATTCTTTGGGTTACGTCCGAGGAAGTATCCTTACAATTTGACCTCCAGGTTACGCCTGAGGTAATGATCTTTTTAATTTTATCCCTTGAGTTACGCCTAAGGAAATGTCCTTTCAGTTTGATCTCTAGGATACACTTGAGGTTATGATCCTTTAATCTAGCCCTTTGGGTTACGTCTGAGGTAATGTCCTTTCAGTTTGACATCTAGATTACACTTGAGATTGTGTCCTTTCAATTTGACCCCTTTGAGTTACCCTCGAGGAAGTGTCCTTCCAGTTTGACCTTTAGGTTGTGCCCTTTCAATCTGGTCCTTAGGATTATGTTTGTGGCAATGTCCTTTCAATTTGATCACATTGGGTTACGCCTGAAGTTGTCTTCTTTCAATTTGACCCCTCAGGTTACATCTGAGGAAGTGTCCTTCCAATTTGATCTCCACGTTACACTTGAGGTTTTGATTCTTCAATTTGATCCCTCAGGTTACGTCCGAGGCTGTGTCTTTTCAATTTGACCTCCAAGTTACGCCTGAGGTTATGGTTTTCCAATTTAACTTCTAAGGTTACGTTTGAGGCAATGTCTTTCTAGTTTGACCTCGAGGTTACGCCTGAGGTTATACCCCTTCATTTGACCTCTCAAGTTACACTTGAGGCAATCTCTTTCCCATTTGACCTCCCAAGTTATGCATGACGTAGTGTCTTTCCAATTTGACCTCTCAAATTACACCCGAAGAAGTGTCCTTCCAGTTTAACCTACAGGTTATGCCTGAAGTTATGAACCTTCAATTTGATAGCCCAAGGCTGTGCCCTTTCAGTTTGACTTTCAGGTTGTAGTTTTTTTTCTTTGTTATCTACTTTCAGGTTGTAGTTAAGGTCATGATCTTTCAAATTGGCCCCCTCAGGTTACGCCCGAGGCTGTGCCCTTTCAGTGTGACCTTCAGGCTACGCCTAAGGTCATAATCCTTCTAATTGGTCCCTTCAAGTTACATCAGAGGCTATGTCCTTTCAGTTTGACCTCTAAGTTACGCCTAAGATTATGATCTTTCCAATTGACCCCCTCAGGTTATACCTGCAGCTGTGCCCTTTCAGCTTGACTTTCAGGTTACGTTTAAGGTTATGATCTTTCTAATTTGACCCTTCGGGTTACGCTTGAGGAGGTGTCCTTCTAGTTTGACCTCTAAATTACGCTTGAGGTTATGATCTTTCTAATTTTTCCTCAGGTTATGCTTAAGGCAGTGTCCTTTTTGTTCGACCTCCACATTACGTTTGAGGTTGTGATCCTTTAATTGACCCTCCTTGGGTTACACCTAAGGCCATGTCCCTCATTTTTCGAGTGTTGGATCCTTTATCCAACTTGGTGGTAGCAAGTGTTGGATCCTCATCTTCCTTTTTAAAAAAAACCCTTGAGTCGTACTACACGGGAATATCGTCAAGCCTTGAAGCTAATTTTTGCGCCAAAACTATCTTCAAGGAGGGGTAATTTATAGATATCTCGTTTTGACACTCCTTTATCTTTATTAAGTCCCATTGCATTATAGTATGTCTCATTCATCCTTAGAAGTCTTCTGCTTAGTCCAAATACTCTTTAAAAGCCAAGCTGTTGAACGTTCAGTTTCTAACATTTAGCATTATATGCCAGAACTTTAGCGTCTAACCTTATACACCTAATCTGAAGCGTTTAATGTTATACGCCTCATATCTGGCGTTTAACGTCTTCAAGCCTGTTCCCTTTTATTTCAATCAACCTTTCTTTTTTGGTACCAAAATAAATAGCATTAATATTTTTAACACAGTCTTCTTGTCTTATTTAAAGGTCTTTATTGTCTCATTAAATCACTCATTTGACAACATTTGAATTGACAACCAAATTTGGTAAGTTTCTAGCTTGAGCGTGTTGTAAGGTTCATATATGGCATTCAACATTGAATTCCTAGATCTTGACGTTTAAAACTTGACAACTCACTCGTCCCACATTCGTCATTTTTTCCTTTAGAAAAAATTAAATTCAAAATGTTTCCTTTTTTAGAGTATTCCTCTAATCGTATGTAACATTAATTAGCACCAATTAGTCTTTTAATTGATGGAATATTCCCTCATTTATTGCAGTTGACTCATGGTATGTGTAGAACACCCAGTTTTTGTCGTATAACGTTGACCACTTAGTTTTGGGCATACAACACTTCTAAAAAGGAAATTTTTTTGGCTGCTGTATATTCCTACCAATTTCCTCCTGTGTCTCTATAAATAGAGGGGCACCCCTAGCCTATAAGGAATCAAGAATAAATTATCTAGAAAAGGGGACTAGAATCTGAGAGGCGAAGGTACCCCACACATATCCAAATGAGAGAAGAGAATTCTGAGAGAAAAAGAATAGAGAGCATTTGAACCTAAGTCATCTACCGGTTCCGACCACGTCATACTAGCATCTTGCATTTATGCATATGCATGTCATAAAAAAGGGGGTTCTCTTTTCATTTTTCATGTTTCAGTTTTACGCATACTTTGCATGTTATAGCTAGGCATTACATTAATTGCAACTGAGAGGATAAAACCCATCAAGTAAGTATTTTTTCCTTTCATTTTTACATTTGTAATTTATTTTGTTGAGCCATTTACTACATTGTATTAATCCGTTTTTTTTTAAAACATTGTTTTCCAAGGAAAAGAAGAAGGAGAAGAATCTCATCAGTACAGACACCTTTAGGCAATGCTAGCATCGTCCTAAGGTAGTTGAACCCGCAACCACAACAACATCTTCCCAAGGCATCTCGAGGGTCAGTGAAAGCGAACCAAGAGTGGCGATCACACTGATTTCATCATCCATGGAGTGAAAGACTAAGATACAACCAACGGAACACAAGCGAGGTAGTGAAATGCATCAAGGTATGTAGAACCTCCAAAATCCCATATCCACAAGACACCTATTCGATCATTCCCATTTTTTCTATTAGACTTTTGCATCTGCACTATTTTCTTTTGTGGGTTTTGCAGGATCAACATCCACTTGGAAGCAAAAGTCTAAATCTATTAGTCCCAATTGAAATAGTAAAGAGTCCTTCCATTTAATTTGTGTCATTTAACATAGGTACTCTAATTATGCTTTTATCAACAAAAAAGCTGCAAAAATGACTTACATTAAAATTTTATATTTAACAATAACATCATTATAACTCTACGTTGGTAGATGAAATAACATGTTATAAATTAAATAAACATGAAACTAATTCTGCATGTATAAATGTCTATGTAACAAAGCATCATTGGATACTAAAATGTTCCGTATTAATTATACAAACAGAATTATTCCATTTATTTAGATATAAACATAACAATTTCACGTTCGTGAAAGCTTGTTAATCTCATCTAAATGCAAGTTCGAATACCATTCTAATTAGATTTAAATCTAGACTTATGTTATTAATACAATCAATTTTTCTTACTTGGTATCACACTAGTAAGATTCCAAGTCGTTTAAATTAAAAGTAAAAATTACGTAGCATTCGTAAAACCTTAAAGTTAGATAGAATATATGTAAAACTTCTTTAATCATGCTATGACCATGTCAACTCGGGGGTCTAGCGCGGAGTCGCAGTAGAGGGAGGAGATTACAGCCACGCTAAGATGACGAAGGCGCAAGACAGGATGAGACAAAAAAGAAAAGGAGTCGTCACCTAGTCTTTTAAGGGAAAGACGAGGAAAACCACAAAGAATGAAATGCATGTGATGCCAATGTGAAGGCCGGGTGTCTGCTAACCAGAAGATGGGTAAGGATTCCTATTGCGCACGGGGAAAGTGTTAGGCACCCCCGTACGCTCGAGAAACTCAGTCTTTCTAGTCTAATTTGTTTGCTAAGGGCTAAATGAATATTTACTAAACCTAGATTGTGCTCTAAACATGTTAATATGAATGCCATGACAAAATTGGATGAATGTGCAAGATGATATGCAAAAGCTGCGAAGAAAACTACATGAAATGATGAAATCACGGAATACGACACAACAAAGAAAATCACATGAAATGACAAGATTTTTGGAAGGAACGCCTCGAAAAACCATACTGATATCAAAAAACTAAAAAAATGGGGTCGACCCTGTAGGATCGAAAGGTCTCTCTAGAGGGGGGTGAATAGAGAATTTTAATTTTCAGAATTACTTTGCCTACTTATTATAATTTAATAGTAAGTACAGACAATGAATATCATTGACTGATATTAATCAAGATTTCTACTGATGCAACAAGTAAACATACAAGAAGAGGATGAGAGAAATTGGTATGCACAGAGAATTTATAGTGGTTCGGTAACCCAGCCTAGTCCACTCCTAAAGATCCCCTTAAGATTTTTCCCGTATTAAAATAAAAATACTTACTTGTTGGCTACACCACCAACTCCTTCCTTGCTCTTCTCACTTCTCTATCCCCGAGAAGCTAGAGCCCTTTGCTTTGTAGTTTTTACAACTTTCAGAATTTCCCTCTCACAGAGATCAAATACAGCGATGATTACAAAATGAAGTCTCGTGAGGAGAATGAGAAATGAAGACAATATACAGTATTACAAGTATTTTCGATTGGTGTCCTTTTCAGGCCTTGTACCTGTCATATTTATAGCCATCAGATCGCCTCGAGATGTGTCTAACGACTATAAAAACGGTCGTAAACGGCTAGTCCAACGGTATGCTGTTTTGGCCTCGGTATGCCAAAAATGATCTTTAATCTGCAATCCACGGGCAATTCGGTATGCCGAAAATCCTTCGGTATACCGTTTTCTTCTAAAACGGTATGCCGTTTTCTTCCGGTATGTCGTTGTTTAGCTTTGTCTTCATCTCCTCGTCTGTTCCAGAGTTCCGATGCACATACCGTTTTTTACTAAAATGGTATGCTGTCAAATCTTCGGTATGCCGTTTTCAATTCTTCTTTTCATCTAGCGGGACGCCGTTGTTCATACCGTTTTTTACTGAAACGGTATGCCGATTTGACTCCGGTATGTCATTTCTGTTACTTTGAAAAACACTTGCATACAATTGAGAATTTATACAGAAAAACACAAGTATATCTCCAGTCATATTTTTGAGTATATATATTTAAGAACTTATAATCTTTTCATCCTTTAATATTTATGAAAATATACACTAGCAATGATTTAAGTTGTCATCAAAATAATGCACTATTTCTAACAATCTCCCTCTTTTTGATGATGACAAAATTAAAGTATAAAATATCTAATTAAAATATGACGTATAAAAAAATACTTTTTCTGAAAGGGTTTATTTTTCACATGAGCGATTTTTCTTTTCCTCTCTCTGAATCTAAGCTTCCTTGTATGAAAAATTTTGTTTTATTTTCATATTTTCATATACCATATAGCCATAGTTTCATATTCATATTTTTCATATATATTATAGCCATGTTTTTATATTTATTTCCTACTCCCCCTATTTGACATAATCAAAAAGAGCCATAACAATTACCAAAGAAAAAACATCCATATATCCAAAATAAACATTAGAGTTTATAGAATAAACATCCAAAAAGTTTCAAAATACATAGAAGAGTACAAGAAAAAAAAACATTCATGGCGAGGGCGGGTTGATGTGCTCAAGAATATCTTGGTGATATTCTTCAAGCGTGTCTTGATGTGCCTCGACACGATCTGTCAATTTCTTGATGCCTGCCATGTATTCTTGATGTTTTCCCATATTTTCTTTATGCCTCTCATTTTGTTGAAGCATCAAGTCAGATATCAGCTTTTGTTGCTCAATCTGAATATCCATGATCTTGGACTGCTGAAGTGACATCTCAGTCAATTGTTGTTGGAGTGAATCCAACCGCTTGGTAGTTTCATATGCAACTTCTGCTTCTTCTTCAGAACTCGAGTCTGCAACCCTTGTTTGCTACTGAGATGGTGCAGAGGAAGAACCCACTGGAAGATTTTGTAGTTTATTGTGCAATTCTATTGATTGTTCCATTTTAGCTATGGCTTGGGTTCCTAAGGGTTTGGTTTTGACCGGGAGACTCGGTTCATCGTCAAGTGAAATGTCAAAGTTTTCAAAGAGATATGTTAATGGAGGACCGAAAAACAATTTGGTCTTGACATGAGTAATGCAGTGATAAATCACCTGACCCCAGTTTACAAGAATTTGTTTTACAATGGCATAGACGGCCTTATAGGCGAGTTCACTAAGTTTATCCTGATGACCTTTCATTTGAACAATGTTGGCTGCTACAATATATGTGATTATTCTAGCTTCCTTGGTGAGTTGTTTGATTCTTGTAGGTTTGAAGAAATAACCTTATTCATTTCACCATATGACCAATCAAGTTCATAGATTGAAAGGGTAATGTCGGTGCCAGAGTATGGAATTTTAAATAGTTGGCCTAAAAGCACATCATCAAATTCTATATTGGTTCCACAAATGTATGAATGTGCCAATGAGTGTGAATAAGTGATATTGACATAAAATTGTGATACTAAGGTGGGATAGAATAACCTATCACCTATAGAACTGAGAAAGGGAACTAGATTTTGAAACTCAAACAAAGGTTTTATGGATTCTAGGTCATGGAATATGATTTGTCTTCCAGTGAGTACCTCACGATTTGCAAAGCGTTCCCGATGTGCTCTTTCGGCTTCATTATCCACAAATCGATATTTGGGACCCTGTGTATCTGATTTCTCAACGACTTCTTCCAGTTGCTTCCGTTTGCCTTTGCTTGCGAGGATCTTCTTGGGTGCCATCGCCGGAGGAGCAAAGGAAAGTGATGGAAAGAGTGGAAAAGAGGCACGAGGAGAGATCCAGAGGGCTCGGGAGAGAAAATGGAGGAGGCGCCGTCGAGTTTCGAAAGACCGTATTTTGAAAAGAAATGAAATAGAAGTCCTAGATTTGGGTTATAAAACGCAGATTTCAAACGAAACGGTATACCGAAAATTTTTCGGTATGCCGAAATTGTTCCTCGGGGAAAAATGGTCGACGGAACGGTACATGCTTCAGTGTACCGAAAAAGGGATACAGAGCATTTCGGTATACCGCATATTTTCGGTATGTCGAAATCAATGTTCTGAAAAAAAAACTGACTCACAATCGATATATCGTGGATTTTTGGTATACCGATTCAGAAATGAAAACAAAATCTGTCATAAAAACGGTATACCGCACATTTTCGGTATGCCGTTTCAGTAATTTTAGGCAAATACCAGCGGTATTCCGAAAATAAAATACAAGATATTTTTATAAAATTTCTGATATTTTACAAATACCTAGATCTCTTCTAATTTTTGCAAATTGTTGTTCATCAAGGGGTTTTGTAAATATATCTACTAATTGGTCCTTGGTTGAGATAAATTCCAATTTAATGTTATTTTTAAGTACATTGTCTCTTAAAAAATGGTGTCTTACTTCTATATGCTTAGTCCTAGAGTGATGAATAGGATTTTTAGTTAAGTTTATTGCACTTGTGTTATCACAAAATAT
>JAMKQA010034358.1:0-20265 GCA_024699735.1 Posidonia australis | reverse complement strand
TTCTTAATAATTCTATTGCAACATTATTATTAGATGCATTATCAAATGATATTGTATTTATTTTAAAATATATATTATATTCTTTAGTAATATCTTCTATCATATTTGATATAGCTTTACCAGTATGTGGATGATCAAAAACTTTAAAAGCAATTAATCTTTTTTGTAAATTTCATTCTATGTCTATCCAATGTGCAATTAAATATAAATATGAAAAATTATTTGGACCAGTCCAAACATCACATGTTAATGATATTTTACTTAATAAGCTAAAAAATATTCCAATTAAATCTTTTTTATTGTTTTTAAATGTCTTATCAATTACATTTCTTGTTGTATTTCTAGAAAAACTTTTAAACTGTGGATTTAAATAATTTTGCATGCATGATTCAAATTTTTTATTTTCAGAAAAAGAAATGGTTGTTCGTCTTTTACTATAAATTTAGTTATTCCTTCATTAACTTCTTTTGTATTATATTTCTAATTAATTATACCACTAGATCCTCCTTGTAATTTCGATTGTTTTAAATCTGTGTTGTCATCTTTATTATGTTTGGGTATACATTTTTGTAAATGTCTAGATATATGACCTACACCTCGTCCCCTAGGACATGTGTATGTGGTATTACAATAATTATAGTAACACCTAGTTTGATTTACAGGGTCTATTGTAACATGCTCCCGAACCCAAGAACTTTATTTCCTAGGTTTTTTAGTGGGTATGGATTGTGTAGTCTTTGTTGGGATAGACTGAGGTTGATCTTACTCCATACTAGGGATATAGTCTTGGCTAACAACATTACCAATATTTTTCATTTTAATATAAAAATAAATATAAAATAACAAAACCCTTAAACCACAAAAACCAAAACCCAAAAATGAAGGGATTATAAGTAAAAAATTTGGAGGGATTAGAAGTAGAGAAATTTTGATGTTGTTGGCTCAGCTAGTGTCACGTGGAGACTAGAGAGTAGAAGACGAGGCGGAATCCAAAGCCAAACAGTGAAATCCTCACTTGAAAGTTGGGAGAAAGTTGAAGTAGAGTAGAGAAGAGAAGATTGAGTTGTGAAGAAAAATGAATGGAGTGGGTGGGTATTTATTGGTTAATTGGAGTGGGATTTTTAGTTTAAAAAAATAAAAAAATTAAATCAAATGGTCGATGCATTTGCAATGGCCATTTTATTTAGCCGTTTGGCAACGACCATTCGCAATGGTCATTTTATTTAGCCGTTTGCCAACAGCAATTTGCAACAGTCATTTGAACCGTTACATATCTTTATTTTTTATTTTATTTTAAGGGTCGGGTTGTGTTTTCTTTTCTTTCTTTTTTTTTACACGGGTTAGGCTCAGCCCAACCTTGTGTTTTCTTTTCTTTTTCTTTTTTTTAAACAGAGCCTAGCCTTTTGTTTTGTTTTATTTTTGTTTTTTTTAAACAGGGCCGAGCTGAGCCCAGCCTTGTATTTTATTATTATTGTTATTTTTACATGGGCTGGGCTCATTTTTTTTTAACAGGATGGGTTGTTTCACGGGCCAAATTGGGCTTAGTAAACGGGCCTTTGCGGGCCTGACCCCTAGGCCCAGCACGGCCCATGGCCCACGGCGGTCCTGGTACGACTCAACCCACGAATGGGATTGTCGGGCCCGAGCCATGCTGAGCCTAGGCTGGGTCGGGCGGCCCATGGCCAACCTGGCTCGATTTCCATGTCTACAATCAGCTCCTAAAGGACATGATTGGTTATCACACTTGTCGAGAAAAGTGTCAAACAAGACTCATAGTGCTTGCTGACGAAAAGGTGACTAGTTACGGAGGTCATCTGGGTTGTTTGGGCTACCAGCCCAAAAGGAGGGAAGGAAACTGGCGAGTGCGGAATCCATTGGGTACCACAATTATTGCCCGGGTAGTTCAGGATACCAGCCCAAGAGAAAGGAGGTAGGACAGCATACCATACCTACTGACAAACAGGATAGGCACCTTGACAGGTGCCCATCGGGCTGTCCAAAGTACCAGTCTACAGAAGGAGGTTGGTGTAATCCATCTGGAGTACGACCAAAGGGGGCACCATCGATACCAATCTTTTTGAGCTAGAATCGAATAGGGCATGGCAAGTATCGAATCTACCAACCAAAAGGATAATGGCAAGTTTAGGGCTAACCGACTAAAGGGAAAATGGCAGCTTTAGGACTTACCGACTAGGAGATGGCAAGTATCGGACTTACCGACGGGAAGGGAAGACGACACGTTTAGGACTCACCGACCAAGAGATGGCAAGTTTAGGACTGACCGACCAAGAAATGGCAAGTTTAGGACTTATCGACCAAGAAATGGCAAGTTTAGGACTTACCGACCGAGAAATGGCTAGTTTAGGACTTATCAACCTAGAAATGGCAAGTTTAGGACTTACCGACCGAGAAATGGCAAGTTTAGGACTTATCGACCAAGAGATGAAAGTTTAGGACTTACCAACTAAGAAATGGCAAGTTTAGGACATACCGATAATGAAATGGCAACTTTAGGACTTACCGACCAAGAGATGGGAAGTTTAGGACTTACTGACCAAGAAATGGTAAGTTTAGGACTTATCGACCAAGAGAAGGCGAGTTTAGGACTTATCGACCAAGAAATGGCATGTTTATGACTTACCGACCAAGAGATGGCAAGTTTAGGACATACCAACCAAGAGATGGCAACTTTAGGACTTACCGACCAAGAGATGGCAACTTTAGGACTTACCGACCAAGAGATGGCAAGTTTGGGACTTACCGACCAAGAAATGGCAAGTTTAGGACTTACTAAGCAAGAAATGGCTAGTCGACGGATGCCAATCGGATAGTTTGGGATATCAGCCCATAGGGATATATCTCTGGATTCTGTTTCTTCTAAAATGAGAATCCAGAGGGAAAGGACTTCATCCATCTCAGAGTGAAGTCAAGGAGAATGTCTTTGAACCGTCCTTTCGGATGCGAATTAGGGAGACAAGGATGCAGGGGTCCTGATTGACTGTTTAGCCAAAAGGATTTGCTAAGGGGATCTTATTTAAGTACTAGTGTACCATAGAACATCGCCGATGTGGGGGATATCAGTCGAAACTGTTGGGAATTTGTTGTATATACCCAATGCCGTCGCAATTCAGAGTGTTTGTGACATGCCAACGATGCTCCGGCTCTAATGAATGTCTCATTGCAGTGCCCTGCTATATTTGTCACTTTGTAGGAGCCATTATGTAATGAATGTCACTTCTTTATTAGAAGGTGCACCTGACCATCATTTGGAAGATAATTCACACCAAGTGTTCTCAAAACAGTCCTCCTTTCCACAAAGAAGCTTACATGCCCCTTGTCGAGGGCTCTAGTTCAGTTACATAGTAAGTTGATGTTCTGTCAGGCACCTGATACGTGACCTTCGACCAAAGAGTAGTTGACATGCCCCTATTTGAAGACTCTTGTTCAATTATACTATAGCTGGTGTTCTGTCAGGCACATGATATGTGACTTTTGACCAAAGAGCAGCTAACATGCCCCTACTATTGGACGGGCTGAACATCACTTGAGGGTATGGGGCCTTGGAAGCCAGACTGTAACTACAAATGCTCCTTGAACCATTGGAGTAATTGAGACTATCACTAGTCAAAGAAAGTGATACATTTATCAAGTGACTGGAAGTATGTATACCCAACTACCATCTTATATTGTACTTGGAAGACAGAAGGAATCGTGGCAACTTGATAAAGGCCTTTGACTAGGATTGTAGCTTGCGTCTGACTGGCATGTCTAGGATGTGTTCTTCTCAACTGTGGTGTTTTGATAGCTCTGTATTTGGCCGCGCTACTTTAGGACATTCTCCTAATGGTACTTGCCAAATTGTGGATTGCTGCATGGAGACCACAGTCATGTTGTTGTCTCCGATAATCATTTGATGTGTGGGTCCTGATTAAAGAACAATTGACTTGCCATTGATGAACCAAGTAATAGATTGTGTGAGCCCAGCAAGAAAGCCACTGACATGCCCCTAGCATAAAAGGTGAATGATGCTTAATGAAAACAAAAGTCATGTCAGTAGATACCAAGGCAAAATGGATGCCTCTGGTATCGAGTCAGGCTACCATGGGAATTGTTGGGCACCACTCGGGGATTAGGCTGTGACTATAGGCGTACTTTGAATCACTGAAATGGTGAAGGCCGATTCTAGTTGATGCCAGCGACACAATTAATTATTGACTAGAGGCATATATATTCATCCACTGTCCTGAGTTATAGTCTGATGGCAGGAAGTAATGTGATAAATCATAGTCTGTCTTAGGCAGGCTATTCTCTATTCTGCTACTTATTGTGTCATTGTGCTCTGGCTGCAAACATATACTTGGTTGTGTTGACCTCAGGCATTACCCAAATAATGTTTACCACACCTGAACTGTTGTAGAGGAATTGCTGTCACATTGTTGATTTTGCAAGTCAATGTAGCTCGTGCACTAATTGGTGTCCCTGTTGCTTATGTTCTTTAACCACTGAGCAGCAGAAATGCCCTTGGCTAAAGGTATTTGGAAGAAACCTTGTTGAACTAAACCATATGCAAGCAAGACTGTGATGATTATTGTGGTAGACTCTATTATTGTGAGCAATTTTAACTATTTAAAAGTGACCTTTTTGTTTGATCAAGAAATGCATGCCTTGTAATTTTAGTTGCTTGTTATCTACATTTATTGCTTTGCTTGTTCAATGAGTTCATTATTTGGACTGCTTGCTTGTTTAGTTCGATTGCTTGTCTGCCCTTAGTTAAGTTGGAAAGCTATATGCCTATTAGAGGAGGATGACACCTTCGACTCAATTGACACTACAGAGATTCGCAAGTCATTGATGGCTCTCGATGGGTAGTGGTCGCACTTGAAGTCACTGTAAGGTAGTGTAATGAACCTAGCTCCATGCCAAACTCTTTAAGGTCCTACACGTGCCTTTTCTTTTCAATATCATTGACTTTTCTTTTACTCCCTCATAGACGTGCGATGTCACTCTAACCTTGACTTGGACATAATAAGCGCTCGATCTATTCAGGAGGCCTTTATTGCAAGATGGTGGGTCAGTCCCTCAAAGGTGTGATTTTACTGAGCGCATACTCCAACTCCTCTCTAAGGTATGGTAAGGGTAGAGCTACAATGCATGCCTTTCACTCTTGGGTTGACTTCTGTCTTCGCCTTCTGTCTTCTCTATTCTTTTATGCCCTTGCGAATGTATGTTTTCTTTTCTAGCTCACACTCTCAATCACCCCTAACATTTTACCTCCCTCTTGGAGGTGCAAGATCCTTGTAGAGCTTGGACAATTCGTCCGACTTTGATGTTCGATGGCTCCTTTGCTAACTTGGTTGTCTAACTAGTGACAATTGGGAAGGTATAATCCACTCTAACATAGGCAAGCTTTTCCAATTTTCATCTATAACGACCCAAGTTTTAGGAGTGGTGCTTTGGCCAGATAATTAAGGTGAATTCAGGTGTGTTAGGCTTTGGGGGTCCCAATGCCTAATGTGGGACACGTTCTCGTGGTGTCTGACGCTTGGATTGTGGGTTTCTGACCTTTCAGCGTGGTGTGGTTTTGGCACTGTGCTGGACCTCTTAGGAGTTTTGTGGTTTCTCGTGGGCCATGGTGGTCTGGTGGCGGGTCCCTGGTGGCACGACTCACGTGGATGTGGAAGGTCGTGTGGTTTGGTTTCGTGTATGCGGCTTCCTTTCTTTCTTTCCCTTCTATCTCTTTCCTTTCCTTTCTTTCTTTCCCTTCCCGGGCCCCACCCCACCCCTTCTTGTTCTTCTCCTCTCGCGCGTGGGAGAGGGAGAGTAGAGAGAGAGGGGAGATGGGTGGGAGAGAGGGATTTTGTGAGAGAGAGGGAGATGGTGGGGAGGAGGAGGTTGTAGCCGCCGTCGTGCTGCCGTCATCGCGTGGAGGAGAGGGGCAGCTCGCAGCTGGAGGAGGATCATCACCGTCCGTCTCGCGTCGCTACGTCTTCGCTGGAGGTATGCACCCCGTAGATTTTATTTAGATTTCGAATTTGTACCACAGGTGGATGTTAGTGTGCTGGTAATTATATTGAATTTTATGGAATTTATTGTCATTTGTGGGCCATTTATGGCTGTATTTATGGTTGGGGCAAAATAGTATCCCCTTTGTGTTTTCTATGGTTTTCTCGAGATCCGTTTGATGGATTTTAGTGTTGTTTGTCTGGTTTGAAAGATGTCGTTGAGATCTTCATTTTGATATATTGTTTGCATGGTTTGGTCTAATGGTTTGTAGGATTGGGCATTGGGTCCCATTTTGGGTTGCCCTGCAGTCATTGGTTAGGCATGCCGAATTATTTCGGTATGCTGTTTTTACTGCAAATTGTCCCCTCGACCCTTGGTTCGGTCGACTGAATTTATTCGATTTGCCGTTCTAGGTGTCTAGGGTGTTGACAGAATTTCTTGTTCGATCGACCGAACATTTTTGATTTTCTGAATCAGGGGTTTTCAGTCGACCGAGTGGTTTTTCGGTCTACTGATTTGGTGCCCTGAATCCAGATTTGGTCGACCGCTCCATTTCGGTCTGTCGATTCAGGCCTTGATACTACATTAAGTTATCTTATGTTTTGATTAATATATATATATATATTAATCATGGGGGGATAAACATAATGGCATAAATGATTAGGATAATCATTAGAATGGTCTAGGGCTTGCCTAAAAATGAATTTGAAAGATTTCACCTGGGTTATGGGTAGAATAAAAGATGAAATGATTTAGAAATAGTAGATTCTTTCCCCAAATGGTTTAGAGTGGACTTTAGGGATAATGATAATGTCCGTAGGTCTAGGATTTGTGTTATTTTGTGTGCGGTGCACTAAATGGAGTATTCAATGGCACTGTTCCAAGTGTTTGAGCCGATCTGGCTGTGCTCCCGAGGGACACGAGCCAGTCGGTGTCTTACACTTGGCGGTAAAGCGTGGGAGTTCTGGTTGTGTTTGCTTTGCTGTTGGTGTTTTCTTGGGTTGTGGTCGTGGGTTGAGCGTAGTGCTCGTGAACCCAGACGCTCCCATGATGATGTTGGTGTCGTGTTTGTGGTTTCTCGGCCTTTCGTTTTTGTGTCGCTGTTGGGAGCAATATTGCTTTAACTTTAAAGGACATTTAAAGGTTTTTGAAAATGGTTTTCCCAAAAGAATGTTTTGGAAAGAAAAGAGTACAGATTTCAAAGTGGTATTTGAAAGAGTTTTCCGGTATTTTCTGTTTGCCTTGGGGGCCGAGATACCTGAGGCAGAGATTCGTCGAGTCTTGGAGGTATGATACTCCTTCACTATTGCTTCGAAGCTAGGGTTGTGGTCTACTGGTTGAGGTGTTTCGTGGCATAATGGGGAGGTATGATACTCCTACTATCGCTCTGTGCACTGAGGCTCGGGTGTTGTTGGGTGTGGAGGTATGAGACTCCTTCCTGAGCACCGTGTGGAGGACGCTGTGAGAAGGCTTACCCTGTGGTGGCCAGTGCAGGTGGGACGCGCGCCCCGTAGCTGGTAGCGTCGTAAGAGACAGGACTGCCTTCCCAAGTAGGTGTTGGCTTTGTTGATGGTTTTTCAGAGAGGGAGAATCACGGGACAGTAGTTGGCTCTTGCACAGGGTGGCACACCGTGGCAGTGCAAACACTATGGTCGCTTCTCATTGGACTGTTTGTGCCCAGTGTTGTCTGCTTAGTGCCGGGCAGTTCGACACATTGTTTGTGCGGAGTCCTGGTTTTGAAAATTAGGCTTTGGGCCTAGAGGAGGCCATGATTTTGGCGTCTGTTAAGGCGCATTGTTTGGGAGCAGTGACTCCGTTGTTGTGGGAGTAGAGGCTCCGTGGCTTAGGGTGAGCTTTGGTCCAGAGGGGACCATGTTGTGCAGAGCAGAGTCTCTGTAGTTGTGCATTTGGTGTTGTTTTGGGCTTGAGATGGCGAGAGTAGCTTTCTCGGGCATGCATAAAAGGTTTTTAAAAGTGCATACATGTGGTTTTGAAAGGAAAAGAAAAGAAATGGTATTTAAGGCATGGTTTTGTGATGTTGTGGCCTACTGGGCAGTGGTAGGCTGCCTGGTTTGGTGTTGCTGTGTCCGAGAGGGATGCTAGTTCTTGTGTACTGGGCGTCGGTGGATTGCCCTTTTGGTTTGTCAGCATCCAGGTGTGATGCCGGTGCTTGGTTGCCGAGTTGTAGGTGGGGTGCATGCTAGGTGACCGTTGAGTGGTCACTCCTGTGTGCTTTGTTTTGTGTGTTTTTGGAAGGTGCAGGATAGTAGTTGTTGGTTGCTAGTGCATATAGAAGGAGTCACGCCGCCACACATCAGGGATCTAGGTGAGTGATAGTTTAGTTTGTTTCTGTTTTTTACTAGTTTTATTTCCTGCTGAGAGTACTTAACCTTAGTTACATCATTAGTGTAATTGGTGGTTTATAATGAAGTTAAAACAAATAATGAAATAAAAAATTTGTTGCTAGGCTTAATGGTAGCGACTTGGGGGTCGTTATAGTTGGTATTAGAGCTTAAGTCCACCTAGGGGCACTAGCCTAGGGTTGTCTGGTAGGGTGGCTCGGTAGCATTGAATATCATGCATTCTTGCACCTTGAATTTATTGGTTTTCTTGTTTTTCTCTACTTGCGGTGTTGAGGAGTATCTTCGGGTTGGGCTCCTGTTCAGCGAGGATTGTATGCGAGGGACCACGAGAAATATGGGAGTGACGGTCTGTATTCTCGATTGGAGAAGGACGTCGACTCCTTGTTGGAAGGATTCCTAGTGGTTGGATATCTTGTGATCGCTGATTTGGTAGAGCTGCTTGGGAGATAGCAGTTGGGAGCAGAGCGTGAAGTGGTGTTTGCTCCTGTGGAGTGGTTTGCTAGGATTTCCTCAACTCGTGGGGTGTGGTGTGGTGCTGCCCACGAGTTTTGTGTGGGTTAAGCATTGTGATGCCTGTGGGTGTGGTGGTGGTTGGTTTTTGGGCATGACTATGTGCTAATTGGCAGGGTAGGAGGCCCTGTGGTGCGTGTGGTCAAACGAGTCATGTTGCCGCCTAGAGGTTGTTCCCGTCTGCTGAGGATCCTGGTTTGCTTGTCGTGCTACACCTGCAAGGAGGTAGGGCACTTGCTATGGAGGTGCCTTGTTCCTTTGAGGGGGATTAGGCGACCTCCATTTGTTGACCAGAGGATGTGTTTCCTTTATGGGGGTTAGCCGTCACCCAGTGCTAGGTAGTTTGGTATTTTGTTGTGGAGGGTTGGGTACCGCAGTTGTCTGCTTCAGGTGTACCCTCCAGAGTTGTTGCTGCTTCTTGTTTGCTTGTTTGTTGTTGTTGTTTGCCTATTTGTCTATTTGTTGTTTGTTTTGCTGGTGTTTATTGTTATCGATGGTCTGTGGTTGTCGTCGATCGTCTATCTGTGGTTGTTGGTGTCGGTGAGGGAGGATGCCTATAGCTCCGTCCTCCTGTTGTCGCATCTGGGTGAAGCGTGAGGCTTTCCAGATGTGTGGTTGTTGTTGTCCTTGTGGTGGTTGCAGAGGATGCTCTAAGTTCCATCCTCTTGTCGTCTTTGGGTGACTCGATGGGTCCCTACCTGTCTGTTGTGGTTTCTAGGTGTCTCGGTGGGTCCCTAGCTGTCTGTTGTGGTCTTTGGGTGACTCGTTCGGTCCCTAGCTGTCTGTTGTGGTTTCTAGGTGACTCGGTGGGTCCCCAGCTGCCTATTGTGGTCTCTAGGTGACTCGATGGGTTCCTAGGAGTGTGTTGTTATTTTGGGGTGGCTCTAGTGAGTTCACCAAGCCTGTGGTGTTCCTTTCAGATGCTCTACCTAAGGATGGCGTATCTGAGGGAGGGTGGTGCGCGTGGAGTCGCGCATTGGTGTTGTGCGGCTGTGTCGCACATTTTGTTTGGGGCTTGGCCATGGTGTGGCATAGCCCAATGTGTTGTTTTGGGGTATCTTGTCGGGATACCCAGTAGTCTTGGTGGGTTGTGGCTCGAGTGGCTTTGTGCCATTTGGGCGGTGGAAATTTTTCTCTAGTGTTTCCGCTGGGTGTCCTGTTATTGATTCTCTTGTTTGTTTGGGGGCCAGATGGCGTAGCGCTATCCGACCTGTGGAGATCTTCCTTCTCCTATGCTTGCTGTTGGGTTTTGGGTTTCTATGGCAGAGATAGGGCAACTCAAGTGGAGTTGGCTGTCCATCTCGTTTGGTGGTGTCGTTGGTCGAGCCGGTGGGTGTGATCCCACGTGTTTTCCTCTAGGTGGTTGTTTCTTGATTTGGGTGTAACTATTCTTGAGGATCTAGTAGAGGTATCTTCGGGATAGTGGCACCATGGAGAAGTCTTTCCAGGGTGGAGGAACGGCTCGTGTTGGTCTGGACACTTCTGTTGGGAGTTGCTTTGGATTGAAGATTCATTCGAGTTTGACTCCTGAGTGGTCCTTACCATTGGTGTGGTTGTTTCACTGGGAACAATGACTTTTGTGGCCGTGGACTCTAGATTGTAGTATCTTTGACATGAGCTTCACGCTTAATAGATGGTCTAAGTGTGTTTTCGCGGTCTCACGTCTAGACCTACATGGTTGTCGTCACAGCGAGCAATAATGGGTCTACCAAATATCCTTTTGGGTTGGGATTAGTTCTTGTTGT
Organism: Posidonia australis; assembly: GCA_024699735.1. NCBI lineage: Eukaryota > Viridiplantae > Streptophyta > Magnoliopsida > Alismatales > Posidoniaceae > Posidonia > Posidonia australis. The sequence continues at coordinate 9,644 of JAMKQA010034358.1, read as the reverse complement.
GATGAGGCAACGTGGTGTCTTGTGGTTCTTGCTAGTTGGGAGGATCACAGGAGGAACTGTTCACCCATGTGTTTTGGTGTTGGCCACAATGGAGGTTGTGCACAGGATCAGCTAGAGTGTCGGTTTGGGAAGCAGTTCCAAGAGACAGACAACTCATGGTTGGCTAGTTTGTTGGTACACTCCAGATCAGTGAAGAGCTTTGTTGTGTCTCAGTAGTCGGATATCTCTTGTACCTTAGATAGGAGGGTGGGTTTTCCAAGGTGATGAGAGTCATTGCTGAGCACAAGGTATGGAGTTTGGTGGTTGCTGACCAGGTTGTGCATTAGAGTGGCGCAACGAAGTGTGGCTAGAGCTGGTTGCACCTGGTTAATCCTGTGGTTGCGTGTCTCCTAGGGTGTTCTGGATGTTTCGTTTCTCTAGGAGACTGCATTCGAGCCTCTGGGTGGAGATTTTTATGCCCAGAAGGGATTTCACCCAGGATCTCGGTAGTGTTTGGACTCAAGGAGAGCCAAGTCCTTGATGTCGCCCTAGTCCTAAGTAGGATGAGATGGCTATGTGAGGCGGATATTTCTCCTACAGGTCGTGGATTATGGGTGGCATCGTTGTGTTCTTGTCTAGGTCATTCTAATGATGTCCTAATTTTGGTGCCCTTGGTGTTTCACCTTGAGAATTTCAAGGGCGAAATTCCTTTAAGGGGGTTAGGTTGTAACGACCCAAGTTTTAGGAGTGGTGCTTCAGCCAGATAATTAAGGTGAATTCAGGTGTGTTAGGCTTTGAGGGTCCCAATGCCTAATGTGGGACACGTTCTCAGTGGTGTCTGATGCTTGGATTGTGGGTTTCTGGCCTTTTGGCATGGTGTGGTTTTGGTGCTGTGCTGGCCCTCTTAGGAGTTTTGTGGTTTCTCTTGGGCCATGGTGGTTTGTTGGCGGGTCCCTGGTGGCACGCGTCACATGGACGTGGAAGGTCGTGTCGTTTGGTTTCGTGCTTGCGGCTTCCTTTCTTTCCTTCCCTTCTTTCTCTTTCCTTTCCTTTCTTTCTTTCTTTCCATTCTTTCCCTTCGGAAGCGCCACCCCCACCCCTTCTTCTTCTCTTCTTTTTCTCCTCTCGTGCATGGAAGAGGGAGAGTAGAGAGAGAGGGGAGACAGGAGGGAGAGAGGGATTGTGAGAGAGAGAGGGAGATGGTGGGGAGGAGCATGTTGTAGCCGCCGCCGCCGTCGGGTGGAGGAGAGGAGCAGCTCACAACTGGAGGAGGAGTGTCGCCGTCTGTCTCGCGTCGCCGTGTCTTTGGTGGAGGTATGCACCCCGTAGATTTTATTTTGATTTCAAATTTGTACCATTGGTGCATGTTAGTGTGCTGGTAATTGTAGTGAATTTTATAGAATTTATTGTGCATTTGTGGGACATTTATTGCCATATTTATGGTTGGGGCTGAACAGTGTCCCCTTTGTGTTTTTTGTGGTTTTCTAGAGATCCGCTTGATGGATTTCAGTGTTGTTTGTCTAGTTTGGAAGATCTAGTTGAGATCTTCATTTTGATATATTGTTTGCATGGTTTGGTCTAGTGGTTTGCAGGATTGGGCTTTGGGTCTCATTTTGGGTTGCCCTACAGTCGCCTGGTTTGGCATGCCGAATTAGTTCGGTATGCCTTTTTTACTGTAGATTGTCCCCTCGACCATTGGTTTGGTCGACCAAATTTATTCGGTATACTGTTCTGGGAGTCTTGGGTGTTGACAGAATTTCTGGTTCGATCAACTGAACGTTTTCAGCTTACCAAATCAGGGCTTTTCGGTCGACCAAGTGGTTTTTCGGTCTACCGATTTGGTGCCCTGAGCGCAGATTCGGTCGACTGTTCCATTTTGGTCTACCGATATTGGCCGTGATACTTCATTGAGTTATCTTATGTTTTGATTTATATATATATATATATATATATATATATATCTATATGTATGTATATATATGTATGTATATATATATATATATATATATTAATCTTGGGGTGATAAACATAATGGCATAAATGATTAGGATAATCATTAGAATGGTCTAGGGCTTGCCTAAAAATGAATTAGCAAGATTTCACCTAGGGTATCGGTAGAATAAAAGATGAAATGATTTAGAAATAGTAGATTCTTTCCACAAGTGGTTTAGAGTGGACTTTAGGAAAAATGATAGTGTCCCTAGGTCTAGGATTTGTGTGATTTTGTGTGTGGTGCACTAAATGGAGTATTCAGTGGCACTGTTCCAGGTGGTTGAGCCGATCTGGCTGTGCTCCCGAGGGACACGAGCCAGTAGGTGTCTTACACTTGGCAGCAGAGCTTGGGAGTTTTGGTTGTGTTTGCTTTGCTGTTGGTGTTTTCTTGTGTTGTGGTCGTGGGTTGAGCGTAGTGCTCGTGAACCTAATGGCTCCCAAGGTGCTTTTACCTGGGTCTGACAGGAGAGCTGTCGTGGCTGTTTCTTGTTTGTGGTTTCTCGGCCTTTGTTTTCCATGCCGCTGTTGGGCATAATATTGTGTGAGCTTTAAAGGACATTTAACGGTTTTTGAAAAGGGTTTTCCTAAAAGAAAATTTTGGAAAGAAAAGAGTACAGATTTGAAAGTGGTTTTGGAAAGAGTTTTTCGGTATTTTCTGTTTGCGTTGGGGGCCAAGATACCTAAGGCAGAGATTCGTCGGGTATTGGAGGTATGATACTCCTTGACTGCTGTTTCAAGAGGGTTGTGGTCCACGGGTTGAGGTGTTTCGTGGCATGACGGGGAGGTATGATACTCCTGTTGTCGCTGTGAGCATTGAGGCTCGAGAGTTGTCGGGTGTGGAGGAATGAGACTCCTTCATGAGCACCGTGTGGAGGACGCCGTGAGAAGGCATACATTGTGGTGGCCAGTGTGAGTGGGGCGTGCGCCCCATAGCTGGTAGCGTCCTGAGAGACAAGACTGCCTTCCTAAGGTAGGGTTGGCTTTGTTGAGGGTTCTCCAGAGTGGGATAATCGCGGGACGGTGGTTGGCTCCTACACAGGGTGGCATACCGTGGTAGTGTAAACATTGTGGTCACTCATTAGTGGACTGCTTGTGGCTAGTGTTGTCTACTTGGCGTCGGGCAATTCGACACACTGTTTGTGCTTGTGTTTGTGTAGTGTCCTTGTTTGGAAAATCAGGCTTTGGGCTAGAGGAGGCCGTGATTTTGGTGTCTGTTGAGGTGCATTGTTTGGGAGCAGTGGCTCCATTGTTGTGGGAGCAGAGGCTCCATGGCTTAATGTGTGCTTGGGTTCAGAGGGGACCATGTTATGCAAAGCAGAGTCTCTGTAGTTGTGCTTTTGGTGTTGTTTTGGCCTTGAGATTGCAAGAGTAGCTTTCTCAGGCTTGCATAAAAGGTTTTTAAAAGTGCATACATGTGGTTTTGAAAGGAAAAGAAAAGAAATGGTTTTTAAGGCATGGTTTTGTGATGTTGTGGCCTACTGGGCAGTGTTAGGCTCCTAGTTTGGTGTTGCGGCATCCGATAGGGACGCCAGTGCTTGTGTGCTGGGCATCGGTGGATTGCCCTTTTTGTTTGTCGACATCTTGGTGTGATGCCTGTGCTTGGTTGCCCTCGACATAGGTTGTCGAGTTGTAGGTGGGGTGCGTGCTGGGTGACTATTGAGTGGTCACTCATGTGTGCTTTGTTTTGTGTGTTTTTGGCAAGTGCAGGATAGTAGCTGTTGTTTGCTAGTGCATATAGGAGGAGTCACGCCACCACACATCAGGGATCCAGGTGAGTGATAGTTTAGTTTATTTCTGTTGTTTACTAGTTTTATTTCCTGTTGAGAGTACTTAGCCTTAGTTACATCATTAGTGTAATTGTTGGTTACTAAACTAGATAAAAAAATAATAAAATAAAAAAATTGTTGCTAGGCTTAGTGGTAGCGACTTGGGGGTTGTTACATCATCATCAGGCAGAATATTATTGACAAGCAAACTATTATTTTTAATTTTTCTTGATGTTTTTCTTCTTCTTCTTTTTTCAACTTTTGTGTTTTTCTATTTTTTTGTGTTTTGATATATGGTGATGAAAAAAGAAATATAAAGGAAGCAAAGGACAAAAGATACAACTCTAGTCCTTATTGTTGTTGTTTTGTTGATGCCTTTGGGGTACAAAGTAACTCCTAGCAGTGCCATTGGAAACTGGAATCAAGGCAGATTATCAAAACCATTACTGAAATTGAGACTGTCACTACGAACATTGAATCTGCTGGTGACACTAAGACTGTATCTCCGTTGGAGTTGATGTCTACTGTGATGGCTGTCTCCTACCAGATCCAGGGTATTTGCACGTGCTGTGTCTGATCAGTTCATGGCAAACTGGCAATCTTTTGGTTAGGCCATTCGTAGAGGAACAAGAACAAGAGTGCCATATGTGAATGATGTCGGACAGAACTGAGAAAAGACAAAAGAACAAACTAGGCTAATGAGGGAAAAACTAGGAGAAAGAGGGAAAAACCCTTGAAGTTCCAGCATCCTCGGAGCTTGCCGGCTCAGACAAGGTATGGTCGGCTATTTTAGGGTGTGCACATGCATGTGCAGTTGTGGGTGCAGGTGTATGTGTGTACTGCATCTTGCAAGTTGATGATAATGTCGCAATTGTCAATCAAATCCTAGACAACATTCTGGAGAGTAAAACACTTGTTTTTCGAATGTCCATAGGTGCGATGGAACTAGCAGAAAAGATTTGTGTTATACCACTTGTTAAATGGGCAAGGTTGTGAACGAACCTCCGGTAGCTGCAGGAACGGCGCAACTTTTGGAAAGATGTCACCCAATGACTATCCAAGTGGAGTGAAGTCACTTTTCGTACGGCGAGGTTGCTTTGCTGTTGTTGCTGCCCCTATTGAACTGACACAACATGACGTGTCGGCTCAACAGTGGTGAGTGGGTGTGCGATGTGTGCTGACCTAGATACTGGTGAGGGTAGAGACATGGATGTGGCTACTATGCCAACAATAAAGATCCCACTGTTAATCAAAGTCTGAACGACATCCCGTAGAGTGTGCCAATTATTGGTTGAGTGCCTCGAGGTTCAGAGACAATCGCAGTATACGTTCGTGTCGTACCACTGAGGGAGTGGAGTTGGCCAGTGTTGTGGATCCGGGAGTCTCAGAAGCGACACAACCTGAGGAAAAACAGTGCTTACAGACTCACCCAATGGAGTGTAGTCACTTTCAACACAACGACCTCGTTTCTCCTTAGGCTGCTGCCCTGGCCGTGCCAATGCGATGAAATGCACTGCCTTGATAGTGGAATGTGTGTGCTTAGTGTGCAGCAATGAACTACGTGCTGGAACTTGATCCTGATGCTGAGGTGGGTAATGAGTATGTAGTGCTGTGTGAGGTGTTGAGTGTAAGAGCAATAGCTGTGGCACCAGTACAGCTTCAAGCGACGGACTTGAGAAATGATGTACTCTTGCACAACTAATGGGTTGGTTTTTAAGTGACTGTGATGCATGCTGTGACAAATGCAGTTGTGGTGTAGGAGGCTGAGATAACGCCCCCATCGCCAGAGCAGTGTGATGCAGGGGCGATGGTTTGGGTGATAGTGCAGTGGGGTGAGCCTGCAATGTTATAGTGGTCTACACTTGAACCTCAGGAGTCAAAAATGGAGGACTCTTAATAAGATCAAAAGGATTGTGCTCAGGCCTCTTGGCCAAAGCTCTTAGGCTCTGAGCTTGCATGGCCGAAGACCCATCAAAGGATAGGTTAGGAGGTGAGAGTGGAACAAGAGTAGTCCCTAAAACAGATGCAACTGCAATAGATTGATCTCCTGAAACAGGAAGGCCCAAGGAGTGGGATGCAGCTGGTAAAACTTTTAGGACCCGTGTGGCAGTCACCGTAGTCGAATCAGTGACGGGCCCTAGATCGGCTTGTATCTACCGCTGTCTTAGGAAAGGAGGTAGAGATCCCCCATGATTCCCAAATCGGGACACATGGTGGGAAGAAGATGCACCCATAGTGGGAGAAGGAGACTTTATGGAGGCTTGCAGTTTTATGGAGCCATGACTAACTGCAAGCGAAATGAATGGAGTTGCGGCAGAAGACAAACGCATGAGTTTTAAGACGAGCTATAGTCAAAAAGTGACCAATAGCTATGAATAGGCAAGAGAAAACAACCATGGGAGGCTGCCCGCAATGGAGACACCCGAGCTCCTAATTGAGAACCTCGCAACAAGCTACCTAAGAAAACAGGCAAGAGAAATAGGTATCAGAACCTGAACAACGACACAAAGACAAATGCAAGTTATGAAAGTGGCATGCCATGACACATAATGCAGATGAATGTCTTAATGTGTGCTCTCTCACCACGCATGTCCCATATGGGGTTGACCACATGAGACGCACTCATGGATTTTAGATTTTGACTCTGGTTAGAAAAGTAAGGTTCCCATTCTAAATCCTGGCCAAAGCGCAGACAGTGAATGGGTGGCTGGTTGGTGGCCTCGTCTCTTGAAGTAGCATGGAGCTATACCCTCTAGTAGCACCGACACGACCCCAAACACGGGGGGACAAACTAGTAACACGCCCTACGCCAAAGCTATAGAACGGGCTACTAGAATTGTCCTTTGCAAACTATGGGTGGACTCCGAGGTGAAGATGCATGCTTTCTAAAATGATCATTCATGCACATATGCTCTTGTGTCTTTTAGTTGCGTTTTATTAAGACAAGGGGAATTGTTAGCATTTGTCTCTAGTTTTGCCATATTATTTGTTTATCTGATTTTGTGTGTTTTATTTTAAGCAGATAGGCAAGCAAATATGTCTCTACTCTCCTAATCATGGCAAATACAAAAGGGGAAGAAAACACACAATTATGGCATCCAGATAGTCGATCAATCAAGCAAAAAGCATTAATATGGCATGTGCTAGTGTAGTGCTCACAAGTAGTGAAGAAAAGCAAGCATCATAACCAAAGGTATGAATTAGGTCATGTGCATGTGTGGTGGCATAACAATTGCATAGAAAAAGCATGTGCAGTCGAAATATGTACAAATAGATAGAACAAGCAAATAAACACAAAGCGTACAGACCAAAGGCAAGCAAGTGAACCAAAACGAAAGCCAGAATCTGGTTATCCCTAGTGGAGTCGCTAGTTCCTGTGACCATGCCGATGGAACCCTGCACGGCTCTCCTAGGTGAGTGGAAGCACACGAGGAGTCTCTATACGTTCACGGCGAGGATGGTGAATCCGGGGAAGTAAACGAGACTTTGTAACACCAAGAAAAGATAAGAAAAGGATAAGGGAAGGAGTTGCCACCTAGTCTTTTAATGGAAACACGAGGAAAACCAAACACAAAGGAAAAACCAAAAGAAATCAAGGCGAAGAAAACATACGCATGCTCCGTGCCTAATGGATGTAGTACACAAATCAATACGTGCCAGAGAAAGAGTAAGGAATTTTGTTACGCATGAGGAAGGGGTTTGGCACCCCCATAGGCCCGAAGAAATCTATCTTTCTAGGTTTCTTGCTTGCTAATGATCTATTGTGTGTATGCTTGTCTACTCTGAATGCACATGTTTAAGATGATTGTGAAAACATGCCAAATCAAAGAGAAGAAATGAGTGAATAAAAAAATGATAATCTGAGGGATAATGTAGGCATTGCGAATGCCACTTTACTGTACGCCCGTGGCGATGAGGAAAATCGTGAAAATCGGGAATACTCGGAAAGTGTCATGCAAATCAGTGGAGACTTTGAGAAATCCAAAAAAAATCAAATTGGAGAAAATAATCCTCATTCGGGTCAATGTTGGCATTGTGAAGCTTGTTAATGTACGCCCTCGAGCGATGGAAATTCAAATTAAATCAGAATCGTGAAAGTCAGAAGAAATCAGAGAAACAATGTGTAAATCGAATTTTAAATGTGTTGGAAATGTGTGCATGATGCAAGGAAGAAGACATGAGGAAAATATGCATGAAAAATTGGTGCAAAATGTATAAAATTCATGTGTGAGTAAATTCCAAGGGCTTTTGTGCAAAACTCCCATTTCCTGAATGAAAGCTGAAATTCTGAGGCTAAATCAGCAGAAATACTTAGGAAAACACATTTTAAGTAATTTTGAAGAAGTTAGTGGTTAAATGTGCAAACCTATGCATTTTTGGTCGAAATCAGGATTCCTAGGGTTCAATATGTAATTTTGTCAGTAAAACTTGTATTTAATGCAATTCTGAAGAAATTCAGGGTTAAATGTGCAAGATAAAGAGTTTATATTTGAAAATAGGAAGTTTCAGAGACTTTTCTGCAAATTTACCCTAGAAAACATGCATTTAGTGTGAAACCAATGAAACTCAAGGTTTAAAATGCATTTTTGAAAACATTTGAGTAAATATTTGAATATCTAGGATATAACTTGCAATTGTGCCAGAAAATCATGCATTTAGAACAATTTTAATAATGTTCAGGGCTTTTTGTGTAAAATACTGGACTTTAAGATGAATTAAAAGCATGTTAGGGGTTTATGTCAAATTTTAATAAAATTTTGCAGGGGTTCCACTGCAATTTCATAAAACAACGCATTATTAAAATGGTTAAAAAATTAATGCAGGGACTTGAAAGCAAAATAAAAGGAATTAATTGTAGGAAAAGAAAAGGAAAAGAAGTTTTTTTAAAAGAAACTTTAAAACCAACCTAACGGCCGTCGGCAACCACATCACACTAGCAACGGCGACTAGGACACAATCCCAAGCCCTCCCAAGGCCTAATCTGGCATCCAAGCATCCTGCGAGCAAGAGGAGAGGAAGCGAAGAAGATCCAGTGGCTTGGATTAGGCACCAGACGGTCAGAAACCTCCTCCCATCTCCCTTGCCGTCGACGTAGCTCCGACAACAGTCCTGGAGTAGAAGGTGATGATGGAGGCGTTGGAACGGTGGCTCTAGGCTTATGGAAGCTTGGAGGCACAGAGAGGAAGAGATTCTACCCCTCAAAAGCAAGGAAAGGCGCCACTCCTCATCCCCAGATCTCGCACGCCGTCGACCCGATCCACTTCGGCGAGCTCTACTGTGGAGGGCGTTCAGGGCTAGAATCGGGGTGAGGAAGCTTCCCGAGGCTTGAAAGAGAGGTGGGGAAGACTCCCTAATGCTCAGAGAAGGGTCGTGATGAGTGAATAGCCCTGTTGCACTTCATTGTTCATCTTCTTCTCTAGCGAAGGCGAAGGAGTGCGATTTTGGCGAGCAGCTTCTGGCGACATCTAGAGAGCTTGAAGCGGCGTCAAGGGGATTGATGAAGCAAGAGAATGTTCGTTTCGAGGGAAAGAAGCAATCTAAGGCACGAAAACACGTCTGGCGACACTAAAAACATTGATTCCGACCATGGCAGCCACCTAGCACTATTGGAATCGGTTGGGGAAGAAGGAGGAAGACCTAGGGAGCTAAATTAAGGAGAAATGGAGCTTTGATCAATGCTTACCTAAGGGATAGTGGTGTTGGCTGTCGAAGCTCACCGGAGATGGCTTGAAATGTGATTTCTTCCTCTGTCCGAGCTCCCTCTCTGATCCTAGATATCTTTTGTTGCTCTGGTTGAGAGAAAACGCCTTGGTGGCTTCCCTTTCAATTTTTTCAAGTTTTTTCTCTCCTTCTTCCCCATTCTATCCTTTGCAATTGGGTGGGTGGGGGGGGGGGGGGGGGGGGGGG